>JACXGM010003572.1:0-35356 GCA_016801145.1 Umbra pygmaea
AGGACTGGGTTATAACATTTGAAAATCTTGCAGAGGGGGGAGCTAGCATTTGTCTTCTAGAAACTCTGTGTAGACAACATAAGACCTGTAACCTTTTACAAGTAATAATATCAACTCCCTTTATGGGTGGATCAAAACCAAAAATCACATATGAACAGGCTTAAATGTGTGACATACATTGGGGTTTGCCCCCTTCCCATGAATCTTAATTCATCCCAGGAAATCTTTTGTTAGATGAGGAGGGATGGGAAGCCAGCTGTTAAAGAAGTCATTATATGGTCCTATAAACATTAATTTCCCACTACAATTTTCTTTATAAAATATAAAAATAAACTAATTGAATTCAAACCCCAATTCTGACATTATTTGGTAGATTTGCTTGAATGCTAGGTGTCATTTTCTTACTGGGTGAAAACTTTTTGTCCCATTTTTAGCCTCTTGACTGATGAATTTATAACCTTCCCCATACTGATAGCGCTCTCATCTGGTTCTTGGTCACATCATATGACCAAAGACCGTCTTCTACGATTGTTTAGTGTTTCCAGGCAGCCAGTAACATTTAAAGTGTTGGTGATTCCTAACTTCTTCCATATAATAGGGATGTATGCTGTTCTTGGAGATCTTATATGCGTCAGAAATTATTCGATACCCTCATAAGATCTGTGCCTGTCTCGGAGCTCTACGGATAACTGCTTTGACCGCATTACTTTGTTTTTGCTCTGACATGCACTATGGAATTTATAGTTTGTGCGTTTCCAAATCATATCCAATAAATTAAATTTGCCAGAGGTAGGCTCCAATAAATTTGCAAAAACATCTCAAGGATAATCAATGGAAGGTGAATGCACATTAACTACATTTTGAATGTCATAAACAAAGGGTTAAATCCATATGTGTCACACTTGGATGTTATAGTGCTGTGAGGAGAGATGGAGACCAGAGCAGGGACGAGCGTTCTTGATGTTTATTGAACAGGTGAAGGTGGAAACGACTGAGCTGCTTCTGTTGAACCATATCGTGCATTGGAACTGCACAACGTCTATATATTACATACAAGTGCTCTAACGCGGCACTGACGCGACAGTAGAATATAGTGTACGCCTGGTTCAACAATGAACGTAAACATATTGTACATGAAGGCTCAATCAAATATGTACACTCACGACAGAACAACAGCACTCACGATGGTACAGCGTTTCCAGTACTCCTCCTCTCCTCCAATACAGGAGTAGTCTCTCACAATAATGCGTGCCGAATCTCCGGAACGCTGGGGTCAAATAGGCATCTTGATTCCTCATTACGCACTGGTGTGGATAGTTAACTAGTGCACCATTCATGCGCAATGAGTAACCAAGTGCCTACCGATCGTCCAGCGCCCAGAGGCCGGCGCCCAACAAAACACATACACAAGACAATACATAACAAACATACTACGAAACATTAAAGTCCTTCCATTTCGTGACATTATGTATATAAGTTATTTCTATTCTTATTTAAAGGTACAATATGTAATATCAATCAAAAACAATAACAAAATACATACTTTGCATTAAAAGCAAACATCACTATACATATATTATATATATTTCTTAGTTGTGTACTTACATTATCCTAAATGTTTCCACTAACTTTTAAATCCAGAGAAATTTGTAATATAATTCAAAGACACGGGACGTTTCATTTTGTCGCCCGTAAATGGCGTCATATGTGACTGCTCTAGTTGTTCTAAGTTCCAGGGAGCCGCCAAACATAACGTGAATAAAGTTATAATTTTTTTAACAATATATTACTTTGTAAGTGAACATTTTTTCTGCCGGAGACGCTAGATTGGAAGGTTGTCATTGACGACGATAACAAAACCCATGATCCCACGCAACCTCCCGACGTCATCCAAGTACATCTTTTGCTATTGTTTTGATTGAGAGCCCCCTGGCGGCCAAAAATGACATATTGCACGTTTAAAAAAAACTTCTAAAACCTGTTTTGCTTTGTCATTATGGGGTGCTGTGTATATGGAGGACCAAGTCTGACAAAATAAGAAATAAATATATAAATAAATAAATGCTCAAAAAATAAATAAGCATACAATTAATTGCACAATAAATACAGTAAATAAATAAATAAACATAAATTTCTTCAACGCTATTTATTTCTACCTGTCATATTTACATTTCTGTATGCATTTCTGCCTCATTATGCAAATGAGAAGGGGCTGTGTCTTAGGGGGAAAACGTCTGCCCATTGGTTGGTTAGCATCGGTCGAATCTACATGGCTTTTCCCCACCAAAAAGCATTGTTTAGCAATTGCGAACTCGGCAGACAGACGTTCAGTTTCCAACCTATTAATGGAAGCTGCCAATAGACTGGAGGAATTAGAACGCTATGTGTGCGATTAACATTGCGACCGTGAAGATGGGCTGCTTCCTCCAAACTATGAAAAACCAGCCTCATCAGGAGCGATCAGAAAAAAGTTAGAACGACCTCTCTTCCTAGATACTTCCATAGTAATAAAAATGAATCTATACGAACAAACTAATGTTTTTGTCACTGTAGAGGCTACTACGAACCAAACGCAATGTTGTGCATTAAAGTTTTTATGCTTTGAGCGGGCTAGAATTCAGACTCGAAACGAGGTGGTGCCAGTCCTGACTCTGTTTCGGTGTTGTGGTAGCGCTGCGAAACGCAACGTGATTCATTCAGAGAATGAAGCAGTTGCTGCTTATATGTCAGGTGATTTTTCCGTACCAAAGCAACATTTGGAGCAGTGGTTCAAATGGAATTGTAGTTATTGGTTTGAAGCACGTCTCGAAACTTCAAACTGCCATCACTACTTATAACCTCATCGGCCGGTAGCATGTAGTTTTGAACGATGCAGTATACTGCTAACCAACCAATAGGCAGAGGTTTTCCCCTTAAGACACAGCCCCTTCTCATTTGCAAAATAAGGCAGAAATGCATACAGAAATGTAAATATGACAGGTAGAAATAAATAGCGTTGAAGAAATAAATAGGGTAGAAAAATACAAAGGAAGAATAAAACATATAAAAATATTATAATATACACATAAATACATACATTTAAAAAAAAAGTCATCAATAAATAAAGTAGAAAATTATAACAGACAATAAATAAATAAGGTAATTATTACAAAGGTGAATAAATAAAGAAGCTAATTATATACATCAATGTTTCATTGTATAATTTAATTACTGCCTAGATTTATTTATTTACTGTATTTATTGTGCAATTAATTGTATGCTTATTAATTTTTTGAACATTTATTTATACATTTATTTCTTATTTTGTCAGACTTGGTCCTCCATACTGTGTATAGATTAATGAGGAATAAATGTAGTACATTTTAGAATAAGGATGAAATGTATGGTAACAAAATGTGGAAAAACTGAAGTGGTGTTGTGAATTCTTTCCAAATGCACTGTACTTCTCTCTCTTCATGCTATTCTCTCTGTCTCTTTCTCTTTACATTCTCTGGGTTTCTCTCCCTTTCTAATGAAATACTGACTACTTTTTGCTAGCCAAAATTGACTGCTTTCCCTCTCACTGCATGAGATCAACGTCTGTAAATCCATCAAATTCCCAGTATTACACATTTAGAGTGCCACAAAGCATCCTAGCATATACATAAAGACATCCAGAAGTATGAGCTTGCATCTGTGGGAGACATTGATTGAATGTCTTCCTAAACTCTGACAGGGTTAATCCTACAACAGTAATCTGCAGTCTTGAGTGGAGAAGGCGATATCGGGGGTCTGTGCCATGCCGTTGAGTGTGTGTGCGCGTGTGTGTGTGAGTGCACTGTTTAAGCTTATTTATGTGCAATATCAGCTGCTACTTAAATTATATGATGTCCTTTCTCTCAATCTCTGTGAAGTTTTTACATTGCTTTTATATTGCATTCATTTTTGGTAAACTCGCTTTTCACCAAAGCCTCCTGAGCGACAGATAGCCTAGCGATTGGAATATTGGACTAGTAACCTCCTCCAGCATCACTCTAACTGCTTACTGGGTGCCTAAAACCAATTCTTATTTGCAGCAACAAACCTTGAGGGGAATGTAATGGGGCAGGGGCAATTAGGTTTAACTGTCTTGCTCAGTCAGATTTACAGAGTTTTCCCTGGTGGTCAGGGATTAGAACCACAGTCTTTACGCTCACCAGTCATATGGCCTAACCACTAGGATACCTTGTTTTCCAACTTTCATATTTGGAAAATTTGGACCAAAAACAGAAGTAATATTTTCAGATACAGCTTGTGAACTAATGTAATGATTATTTCTACGTTATTGTTGGCGGAAACTGAAAATACTTGTTTCCCTGATTGGGAAATCTAGAGCAAAAAATATAGGAAGAAAACAATAGAAGCGCCAAAAGAGCTTTTACGGCTCTATTTGTCCTATCTGCTAGTGAGACTACTCACGTTAAGGAAAACACAACACACCATTTTACCTTGTTGCTGCGAGCTACAGCTGCTCAGTGGCTATAAATGAGCTGCATGAATAGCTTGTCACAATGTTTAACTAACTTCCTTCCATCTTTTTATGTAACATCAAAACACTCCCCACATTCCTCCGATTCAAATAGTCTAAGGATCCTAGTCGGATATGAAGCGCTGTGTTACATTTAAACTGCCTGATAGAACCTGTCTCTTGAAACATGAATAATTCATATGGCACTGCTCAGCCTCTGACCTTCTCTCAAACGGAGCCTCAAAGCTTCTGAAGCTTATCTTTGCTGAGGGGAACTATACTCGTATTCATCACCCCTTGTCTCTCCATCCATACCTCACTGCCAGTGTCATACGATAACCTTTCCTGCTCAGAATCCAGTCCTCTGTAATACACCTACTGACTAATGTGAATGATATGGCAAATGCCTTGTATTGGATGTATTGCCAAGGCAACCCCTATCTCAACTCTCTTTGTGGTATGGGGCCCAATATTTCCCAATATTGCCCCCCCCCACACACACACATTCACCTCTCCATCTTTCTCTCCGCTGGGTGTAATCCCGGAAGCTGCGTGTATAGATGTGATATGTCTTTGGCGGAGCAGAAAGGGTTATCCCGCTGTGAGGTTATCTTACTACCAGACTATATCACTCGCGTTACAATCACTGAGGCATCCCACATTCAACCACCAATACGATACACCTCCATTTATTTAACTTTGTTTTTCTTTCCTCTATTTCTCTCCTTTACCCTCACAATCACTCAAGTCTGCGTACAGGGGATCCCCGGTTAGTACCAGGTTAACTAATGTTTTACAAATGTTGTTATGAATAGTATTACACGTTGCTTTTTTCTTCGTCATTGTCAGGCCTTCACTTTAGAACGTCATTGTGCTTTCATTTATTGATAATTTTCAGTCTTTACCAGATTTAATTTCCAGATTATGTGATGTGTTTCATGTGTCTTAGAAATGACATAGTGTTTGGTAATATCCTTATGTGTAAAGCTGGATTTGAGTGCTGGATGTTGTATATGATTGGGTACAGATCAAGCTAGTTAACATCAACTCGACTGACATCGCTGATGGAAGACCATCAATTGTACTGGGGTTGATATGGACAATCATCCTATATTTTCAGGTATTGTGCATCTCTTGTGGCTCTGTGTCATCCCACAGCTCATACACAATTTATAAAAAAAGTGCAATGATAGATGTTAGATCCTCTTTGTGGATGGGAGGTAATGCTGTGTATTAGCAAAATATTTTATTACTAGAAAATCCCTCAAGAACTTCTGAAATTAGTTTTCCTGCCTCATTGCTCTTCCCCCTAGATAGAGGAGCTGACCAGTAACCTGCCGGCCCCCCAGGCCCTCTCGAGCAGCCCTTCCTCCGTGGTTAGTTCTGACACCACCAGCCCGCCTGTTAAGAGGAAGACAAATCCCCAGCTCCAGGGTGGAGCCAGGAAAGCCCTACTCAAATGGGTCCAGCAAACAGCCACCAAGTATGTGGAACGATGACTGATAGCAATATAACATTGGACATATCAGATCACAATTTAAAGGGCACTAATGCACACACAGCATACTTAAAGCAAGAAATGTATGCAGTACAAATATAGGATGTAAATCAATTGCTATTATCATTTCATAGTATATTATCTGTAGTGAGCTACAATAGAGAAAGTAAGTGATGGTGTTATGAATCCTTTTTTACCGTTTGTTTCTTTAGGAGATTGGGGATCGATGTGAAGGATTTTGGACCTAGCTGGCGCACAGGTGTAGCATTCTTCGCTGTCATACTGTCGCTTCGACCTAACCTGGTGGACATGGAGCATGTGCGAAGGAGAACCAATCGAGATAACCTGCAGGAAGCCTTCTTATTGGCTGAAACTGAGCTTGGGATTCCACAGATACTGGACCCAGAAGGTATATCACAGTTGGTTATTGAAGTTAAACGGATTAGTCCCCTGATGAATACATCCAATTTGCACTTATTAACTTGTCGCTAGATTTATTGACTTTTCAGACCTCTTTAGCAATGTTTATTTAAAAAAGTGACTAGCGACAAATCTAGCAACTTTTTGGACAAACCTTAGCTACTTCCGTAGACGAAAGTCGCTAGTACTGCCCTGCAAGTGAGTGGTCTTGCTTTCTTGCCCTTACTCGAAGGCACACATCTCTCTGCGTCTACTTTGTTCAGTGAGACTCACAGAGATAGAGGTGAGCTGCATGAGCAGGCGAGAAGGCATAGCAGCACAATCAGTTGACCGCACGGCAGCTGACATACCCGTGAATGCAAAAAGAGTTGTCAAGGACCAATCACGATACTGTATTGCTAAGGACCAATTACAATACTGTATTGTTTGCACCTTTTTGTTTTAAATTTAAAGAGTTTAGTTTGACCGTATAATTATATTCTTTTAATGCACTTAATCACAAGTGATTTTTAGAGAGTTGTTCATTCCTGTTTTTGTTTCTGCACAGCAAAATCACCAATGTTAAATCAATTCTGAGAGTTTTAAAGCAAATTTAGCCATTGTTCTCAACCCCAGTTAATAAAAATGTATTATTATTTTCACGCATACTAACACGGTAGCATCGTGTCTACAGACAGCAGTTGGAATATATATATATATATTAGCAGTATCCTGTACATTTCAAATTAAAATCTAAAGCTTTTCTGAATCATTACAAATGCTTATGCATAACATTTCAAAATCTAATGTCACCACAAACACCTTTTCTTTAACAAGTGGTGTGTACTTGTGCTTGTAGATAGGAAATATCCCTCTGGCATGAATCCTCCCACCAACATCTGTTGTCCTTCACGCCTGCCCCTCAGAATGAGCTATGACAAATGCAGTTTGACGTTGCCATAATTAAGGACCATTAGGACTCAAGGGGAGTCAGCACAAGATGACTAATCCAAGAGCTCACCACCATACTGTACCATATGAAAGGGTAGTTTGATCCAAGGTTCCATTTCCACCTTCCATCTCTTTCTGATTTACCTGTCAATGATATGGATGTTTTTTTGTGGGGCATGGCTTATCTCTGTTGTTTGTTGTTGTATAGCCGGTGCTAAATAGAAAGTTATGTTAAACCTTTTTCCATATCATTGAGAATGCTATGCCACTACCTGTATGGATGCTGTACTCTATCTTAATTGTATCCAATATCACACAACAAGGAAATTCTCCAACAGGGAAAATAACAAAAAAATCTAAATTGTTTGAGGATCTTAAATATTGTAATTTTGTTTTGTTATTGTAATTTATATTTGTATGTCACAGAATGTTAATCTATGTATGTATGTCCCTAATCCACTTGTTACATGCATGCACCAGTTTAATACTATAACCATGAATTAATGCTGGAAAATATATTTTTCCTAATTGTTATGCTCCGAAAACCTTACATGTTAAATGTTTGGCTTAGAGTGTTCCAGTAGTTGAAGCTGCTGCCTCCAATACATATCTACTGCTGTAGCATGAAAAATATGTCCCACTTTCAGCAAATAGCACTGACCATTTTATCTATCAATCATGTCAATGACATCATAGAGCTTCTTCCCCCATGGTCTCCCTATCTATGAGTTCTTTACCACATCAATAACTGCTATACCACACAGTGTGCGTCCCACAGTCAGTGGATTGGTCATTTGACCTTGAATATAAAAACCCAATCTGTCATGATGTGGGTAATATAGGAGGGAGTTCATGGGCCTATACTACGAAGCAAGATTTTGGGTTAGCAAGGTAACTTCAGGTTTAACCCTGGGTTTTCAGTATCACAACGTTGGGTCATCTGTTACCAGGTTATATTCAGTGGCGGTCCGTGCATTTACACCTAGGCCTTCACTATCTTCCCGAAATTAAAACGCATTATAATAACCTCACAATGGCATTCTAGGGCTATAGGTTATTGTCATTCGGCATATAATGCACCCCATATTCATAGTGAAGATAAGTTTATTCCACTCAATACAGGTTATTTAACATGAGGCTCAACACCTATGAGACTTACAATACACTAATTGACCCGACACGACTGAAACCATAAGAATGTAACACTATGCACTATGACAGGATGTCGCATTACACATACTGTAGCCATCAGATAGCCAAAATCAATGTCCTAACCAATTAAACAAGAACTAACTCACAACACCCAATCACAACACTACAAACATGCAAAAATGCTTGAAGGAACAATCAGGATTCAACAGACTTCCCCAGAGACTGCAGACAAGCTGCGGATTAAATGCACATCCAGGTTTACCAGGCACACTCAAAGGCACAGCCCACTAAGACCACTGAATCTGAACCATAGACCTTATATATACGATCTGACCATGCTTCACACCAGTAGTGATCTAAAACAAGCAAGCAGTAATAATTAACAAGTTTTAACAGGCCTGGCGCCAGGATGAAGTGTGTCTGTTTATCTCCCCCTGCTTGAATACAAATACAGTACATGCACTAAGCCCCGTTAAGAACCTTTAAGGCTAGGGATGGGCCGATACCACTTTTTATGGAACGAGTACAAGTACAGAGTATTTCATTTTGGGTACTTGCTGATATGAGTACTTTTAAGAACTATGCCAAATGTCACATTTATCAAGCTAAAATCGGCTATTTCTTAGATGTTGATCAGCCAATTCAAATATAGAAAAGTAAATGTTCCTACATATCCAGAAGAACATCATTTACATTGCAGGTCAAGAATGTATAATATTTTTTAGATGTCAATGGTTTACGTCTCCTTCCCTAACCTAATTAAGTGAGAGAAACACGTTTGTAAACGCGAAGGCAATAGACGTTTGTGTTCGAATTTGCCCTAACTAAGCATTGCAGAAGTTTTGTGTAAGATGAAAATGTCTGTTTGAAGTGACTTTCTCCAAAACAGGGATAATTACCTAATCATATTATTCTGTTAAGGTATTTTATTGTTTTATTATAATCGGTACACTATTAGCTGTACTATCAATGTAATCCATTGAACAAAATATAAATAGGCTACATCGTATTTACTTTAAGTTATATTTCTTAACGTTAGTATGTCAGAACTCAGAAATACCACTATTTTGTTCACCCAGATGTTTTGCAAACTACCGACATTTGTCTTTCCTCGCTGAAGAAGGTGGCTTTCAGAGGCGAGGTCCGGGGCATTCCTCATGCCGTTTTCTACACTTACAGTATGCACCGAATTGCATCCTTCATTCTTTCCTGTACTTAAATGTACTGTTATCAGTATCGGCCCATCCCTAGTTAAGGCCCTGCTAGTAAAAATATATAAAAATCCATCAAACTCAACAAAGCTGCTCATTATTTGAAAACGAAGTCTGTCCTCCTTTCTCTTTTAAAAAGACTTCTATGACGCGGTTTTACAGCACATCTTTGCGTTAAGTTCCAATAAAAGAAATTGCCCAGTGCTGAGAGTCGATCATGCCCAGTCTTATATTCGCCACCAAAGTTACATTACTTCTTCACCTCCACCTGCCATTCTGCTAAAAGTAAAAAATCTAACAATCTAAAAATTCAAAGTTTAAGGAAATTGGAGACGAGAGAGCTAAGCTGGGAGAGCTAAGCTAGTTCTTGTTCGGATGGCGAACTTTTTTTTGCTGAACTTTATTGAACTGCCCCTCCCTTTCAGCAACAGAAACAATGCTGACGTAAGGCTAGGCCTGCAGAAACGCTTTACTTGGTCAAAGAACACACCCAACATGGTAAAGTCGAAATCTGATTGGTTAAAAATATGACAATCAACGACATGGTCCTAATGGGCTTCAACAGCAGATGGTATTCACTCGGAATTCTGAAGGCCCTAGTCTACCCATAGACAACACAGATGGAAAAATCTTATTGGATAAAAGCTTTCATTTACATGAGTTGCGCTAAAAGCAAGGCAACTGAAAAGAACGTACTGTAGCAATGAAATCACCATATAGAATCACCATATAGACTAATTTAAATGAATTTTGTAAAATATATATAGTGTTAATGAAAAAATATATTAAAGAAGTACAAAAATACATTTCTGATTCTGATTATCTTTGGGCCTGCAGAGAAGGCCTTGCAGGCCCTTATGGCCCACCACTGGTTACATTGCCATGGTAACTTATACTGCAAACCTAACCGTTGAGATAACTGATTAACACAAACAAACGCACCGCCTACTGACCAATCAATTCTCGATTGAAAAATGGGTCACCGTTCTGGGAGTCGCCATTGGCTTTCTCTGATGAGATCAGCGGAGGGAGAGACTTGTCTTTGTCAGCTTCTTGAGCCTATGTGCCAGTGCAGTGTGATACATCGAAGTTGTTCGCTTACAGTTCCACAGACTTTATGCATGTTGCGTTTGTTTGTGACAGGTATTTTAATTAATGTATGTTTTGTTTGATACGGACCAGCATCAATGTATCCCTTTTCACTGTAGAGACAGTACATACATTTACTATTTACTCCTACACACTGTAAAAAGTGAGACACCTCTACTAAATAAAAATAAGGCAACAAAGTGACAAGTAATTTTATTAATTATATATTACTCAATAAAATTGTGTTTGGTTATAGTTCATTTAATTTTATTGAGTAATATTTAATTATTAAAATTGCTTCTCACTTTGTTGCTTTCATTTTATTGAGTCAGTGCAGAACTTGTTGAACAACCAAGTGTTTTAGACATTGATTCATTTACACACCCTGTACATTTTTTATTTGCTCCCATGACTGTCTAACATTGTCAGGGTTGCAAATTAAAGAATACGATAAATGAAATTGTAATACATGATCAGCATTAAGCAAACACATTGGTTTAATGCTATACACAATTGTAATTATAGTCAGTGATATCGATGAGACTGAGGCATTTATAAATACACGGGTGGCAATTTTTTCCGAGCTTTCCTTCCTGCTTTATGTCTGGATTATATTTTTTATGATCTTCATATTTCGCAAAAATGATTATTTATTACAGTTGAGTGAAATGTGCGTCTCTCATAGACACACATTTCTCCTTTTATGTGAACGTGCTCGTCACTAGATTGGGAAATCCTGGGTTGATTTAACGAATTGATAACCACCATCGTGACATCTCTTATCTAGATTGCAATTGTTAGGTTCATTGAAGCCAGGTAATGAAAAGAAATCCAGGGCATGTTGAACTTGCTTCATAGAATAAGCCCTAGTCAGGAAGAATAGTTATGTGCTGTTTAATGAATAACAAATAACACTGGTTGCTGTTGTTGGCAAGTAGAACGATATGTGAGCTGCACAACGGGTATATACTAAGCTACTATGCTCTGATGCAGAGGCTTAAGTATACAGAGGGTACGCCTACATACAAATATAGTATTTACATCCCTTTGTGGTTAAGGCACAACTAGTACAATAATCTAACACCCATATGAACCATAAACCAACAGCAACTCAGGAAACCGACACGTAACACTGTATCAATGAACCGCACGACGCCTCTAGACACCTGAGCTTAAGTAATAAGAGCTAATTGACACCAGCTGAATGTAATCAGTTATCTGTTCGCACAAGCACTTGATTACTAACCTAATGAAGAAACATAAAAGCCGAGCAGCTATCCAGAGAGTGGAATCTAAGTTCCAAGCAATAGACTAACATAACAGCAAACTCAAAATAATAGAACATGTATATATTCACACACACAAGTCCATATATAGTATACTCAATGGAACGACATCCCACCCTAGGATGCCGTTACACTATCCTACTTTTATGGGGGTATATTTGTATTTTAATGACTGAACAGTAGGAAGCAGAGGCTGGGGACACAGGCATGTAGGGGGAGACAGAAAGGAAGGGCACAGACCGTTGGCTGAACTGGGACTCAAACCCCCGTTACCTGGGGGCATATGAGGTCCAGGGTTAGGAGCTTAGGCCAAACACCAAACACCGGCACATAACAACCCTAGACTGACCTCTATGCTCTCTTTGTTTTCCCCAGATGTGGATGTAGACAAACCGGATGAGAAGTCCATTATGACGTACGTGGCCCAGTTTCTGAAGCACCATCCTAACCCTGGTATCTGGCAGTGCAGCAATGAAGACTCCCAGCCTGATGAAGAGGTATCAAGCCTTTTCCCTCTCTACACTTAGCTATCTTCAAATTCATATCTTTTGGTTTAATCTTTCTCTCCATTACTTACTGTACTTACAACCTTTCTTTAATTCCACTTCAGATTTTTCTCAGACCCCTTAGGTAGACTTTGGATTTGTGCTGCTATGACTGATAAAACTCTTCCATCCAACACTGACAGAAAATAAGCTTTCTTTTTGTTTGTTGGCACTTTTTGTACTCAGCAGCATTCCAATTTAATGTATTCCCATCTGTTGTCGATCAATCAGTTCTTCTTTGCACCTGTCTCACCTGTCTGTCATTCTGTCTCTCCATTGTGGTGTTCTGTGTGGTACCTGTCTACCTCATGTCCCACAGAATGTTCTCGCTCCTCAAGATATTGAGGAGATGTTGGAGGTAGGTTCCGTCTGTCATAGTAATAGATGTAATAGTATATTTTAGAAAATAAGAATATTTTACAATTATAAAGTGCTTCATAAAATAACAAAAAGGTCTTCAGATGCTATTTTACAGTGCTCAGGATCTGCCTTGCCTTCAGGTGATCCAGATTGTCATTCAAGAAGCTGGGGCCATCATGCTACTGTAGCAGTAGCCCGCTAGCAGTTCCGTACAGTCGTGGTCAAATGTTTTGAGAATACCACAAGCATCATTGTCCACAATGTTTGCTGCTTCAGAATTTGTAGTTTTTTTTGTCCACACGCATCTTGAGAATCAACCACAAATTCCGAATGTGATTAAGGTCTGGGTAGTTTCCTGGACATGGACCCAAAATGTCAATGTTTTGTTCCCTGAGCCACTTAGTTATCACTTTTGCCTTTTGGCAAGGTGCTCCAACATGCTGGAAAAGGCATTGGTCATCATCAACTGTTCTTGGATGGTTGGGAGAAGTTGATCTCGAAGGATTTGTTGGTACCATTCTTTATTAATGGCTGTGTTCTGTGACTGAGCCCACTCCCTTGGCGCTTGAAGCAACCCCACACATCAATGGTCTCAGGATGCTTAACTGTTGGCATGACACAGGACTGATGGTAGCGCTCACCTTTGGACAAGGTGTTTTTGCAGATGGTCTAAAAAATCAGAAAGGGGATTCATCAGAGAAAATGACTTTACCCCAGTCCTCAGCTGCCCAATCCCTGTACCTTTTATAGAACATCAGTCTGTCCCTGATGTTTTTCCAGGAGAGACGTGGCTTCTTTGCTGCCCTTATTGATACCAGGCTTTCCTCCAAAAGTCTTTGCCTCACTGTGCGGTCAGATGCACTCAAAACTGCCTGCTGCCATTCCTGAGCAAGCTCTGCACTGGTGGTGCCCTGATCCTATAGCCGAATCAACTTTAGGATACAGTCCTGGCACTTGCTGGACTTTCTTGGGCACCCTGACACCTTCTTCACAAAAACTGAACCTCTCCCCTTGAAGTTCTTGATGATCCAGTAAATGGTTGATTTAGGTGCAATCTTACTAGCAGCAAATATTCTTGCCTGTGAAGCCTTTTATGTGCAAATAATGATGATGGCACGTGTTTCCTGGCAGTTAACCATGTCAGAGAAAGAACAATGATTTCAAGCACCACCCTCCTTTTAAAGCTTCTAGTTTGTTATTGTAACTGAATCAGCATGACAGAGTGATCTCCAGCCTTGTCCTTGTCAACACTCTCACCTATGTTAACGAGACAATCACTGACATGATGGCAGCTGGTCCTTTTGTGGCAGGGCTAAAATGCAGTGGACATTTTTTGTTTTGGGGATTAAATACATTTTCATGGCAAAAAAAGACTTTGTACTTCATTGCAATTCATCTGATAACTCTTCATGACATTCTGGAGTATATGCAAATTGCCATCATCAACACTTAGGCAGCAGACTTTGTGAAAATTACCATAGTATTTGTGCCATTCTTAGAAATTTTGACCACGACTGTACACTCAAAAGCGTGGCAATGTAGCCTAGTGAATAAGGCATCTGACTGGTTTCCATAAACACCAATTCAATCCACCATGCTCATGGACAGACCGAAAGCTTTATCGGTCTGTCCATGAGCAAGAGAGTTAACTCTAATATATCCCAGGTCATTGCAAATAGGACTTCACTGTGCACACTGTCCAAACATTCCAAAAGGTTTCTCTCACAATGCTACAAATTCTTCCCCAAGAACACACACTGCATTCAGCCTGGTTGCCAGCTTGTTTTGGCCAAATGTTTGGCATAATGAAAACAAGCTGGCTAGCACCCATGCTACATTGTTTCTAAACACGATTCCATTCCATTGTTCTTAGCGCCAGCCCTGCCACTGTTCTCCACATTGGCATTGTTTTGTCTAGCAAGGAAGTTTTCTTCATACCATAATCTATTGTCCCTACCTGAGTTGAAATCCCAGCATGAGCATTTTCTGGTGTTAATACCAAAAGGTCTGGTATAATATGATGTGATATTACCATTGTATTAGCATTAAACCCTATCGGCTCAGTTATATTACCATTACAATGGTAGGCCACTGGCTAGCACTAGGCAATGAGCTTGATTCTGGTGAGTGGTTTGATGGAAAGCCTGTGAACAATGTTTAGGCTTTCTAAGGTTTAAAGCTTCTGTCAACAAAGCTCACTTTGCAATTATTATAACCATGTTATAATACAAAAACTGACATAATTTTAAATTCTGTATGTTGTTTATTCTGTGTATATATTTGTATTGAATAATATGAGCTGTATATTTAGTATGGTGACAAAAGATTTTTTGTGAAAAAGAAGAGAATTCATATATAATTATAAGGCTTTGAAATCAGAGGTCTGAGAAAGAGAATGCATAGCGACACAGATGCTGGCAATGTATCCCTAAACGAGGCCTGGCTGGAGGCATTTTGGTGACGACTCTAGCTACCGGCTTATATTCAAAAACTAGGGAATGTCCCTGGAAAATGCTGTAAAGCATATTAGGAGAAAACACAGGCTGCTATTCAGGGAAGAGAATGTCTCCTTAGCAGGGGATTTCAGTTCAATGTCTGTAGACTCAATGATGAACAGAGTCTTACAATAGTGTGTGTAAATGCAATTGTCTGATTTACCAAAGAAAAGAACTGAAAATAAATAGTGACAGTTCAAATTTAATGGACTGGTGAACAAATATATTGTTACAGCTATTCATAACACATCCAATGGAATGCTAGTAGGGTTCTTTACAATGATTAAGCTGAATTTACGGTGAGTGTTTTTGGCAGCTGTGAGGCTGGAGAATATTCCCCTGCTGGGCAACATGAAGAATTAACCAGCACATTTTTCCTCTCCAAAACCTCATCCCTTTTTCCCGGCCACACCTTTATCTTTCTCTTTCCTCTGCATCCATCTACCCCCCTCCCATTTCTCCACATTGCCAATGTCGTTTTCTTATGTCTCTCTGACTTCCCATTTGTCACCTTTGCAACCCTATCCTTAATTTCTCCCTTTTCCATCTGTATGTTCGCCCTTCACTTCCTTGAATTCCTGGGCCTCATAGAGAGAGCAGCGTAAGGGCCTGAGGGAACTGAAGACCTGGCTGGACCAGCTGGAGCGAGACGCAGCACAGGCTCAGGAGACCCAGGGCAACCTCAGCCAACAGTATCAGGTGATTTAGAACACACACGCTGGCATGTGCACTAGCAAGCGAAGTCACACACAGACACTGGGCACAGACGCTCCCATTATCAGCCTAATCAGTGGTATTACACTGCAGGGATCAGGCTGCTGCTGTCGTATTTTCCACCCAGTCTGGCTTATACCAAAGCCCCAGGAAACATTGCATATTCAACAGTATGTGGGATCTCCCCATTTCCTCATTCTATTAAGCGGCAGAGTAGAGCAATGTAAAAACAGTGGTAGGAAGAACAATTGTAATGTTTTTAAATAGTTTTGAAGACTCCATAAATATATGACTATTTAACAGAGGTAATCTGTATCTGAATATGTAGATGTTCCCATACTGAGTCCCCTCTCTTTGCATTAGTCCTTTAAGAGTGTCCGTGTCCAGTTGGAAATGAGACGGAAGCAGGTGGAGGCAGCACTCAGGTCCACGCAGAAGGATTTGATGTTGACGGTGGAACAGGCTCTGGTCAAACAGGCCTGGGAAAGAGTGTCCAACAGGGTACGTCTGGGAGTTTGTTAGAAGTCACTTGTTTGAAAGTGCACCTAGTAAAATACATTTTTAAATATTCAGTTGGCACATGAAATGGAATCTCCAGCAATTATTTTTGCTGCCTTTTTACTGAACAATTTCCCGATAGCATTCTGACCATCAGAGACAAGGTGAATGGACCTAGCTCAAAGAATTCCCATCTAATCCTCCTCCATACAGCTTCTCGACTGGCACCTGCAACTGGACAGGGCTCTGCCCACACCACTGGGTGTGGTGGGCGCATGGTTGCATCAGGCTGAGGGGGCGCTATGCCAGGAGGTCTCTATTCAACAGGTGCATGGCGAGACAGCTATCACCTTACACAGGACCCTGGAGGAACACAAGGTAGCTACTGAGCCAGGAGACAATAGAAAACTCTTAAGCATATTTCAATTATTGAATAGATGTAAAATTGCAAAGCGTGTAATTGCTGTTTCTTCATTTAAGATAACCTTTCAGGTGTTTTTATGCTTTATTGAACAGGAAAATGTGGAAAGGTAGAGGAGTTTGTGTTGAAAGATTGTGTACCAAAGGCAGTGGCTTAGACTGCTGGATCAATCTGCTTCTTTATTATTTTTACAGGACATGCTGAAAGGGCTTGAGGTCCACCAGAAGGTCTTCCAGAGGATCCATAAAGACAGAAGTGTCAATGGAGTCCCCGTCCCCCCAGAACAGCTGCAGGACATCGCAGAGCGGTGGGTCCATCTAACCATTAAACAACAACCAAATGACTAGTTCCCAGCCTCAACCCGATAATGTACCTACTACAGAACACTTGTCAGTTGACAGTTCAATCTTTTTTCTTTTAGAATGAACTTTGTTTCCACATCAACAAATGTTCACTTGGCTAAGCTGGAGTTCTGGGAGAATAAGCACCAGATGCAGGCATTTTTGATGCTGGCGGAGTCCAAACTCAAGTCCTGGATCATCAAATATGGTGGACGAGAATCAGTGAAGTTAATGTTACAGAACTATGTTGTGAGTCCAGCAATATTTCCAATGCATATCTTGACATTGTCTTCCTTCTACATTTAGTTTACGCCTTTTTTTCAGTGTATTCTCAATCAGATTTCTGTATCTTTCAGTTATCCTTCATTAACCTTGTAATTCTCCTTTAGTCGTTTGTTGAGGGACAGCAGTTCTTCGAGAAGTATGAGATGTTGTTCCAGGCTCTCAAACAATCTTCAGAGCTTTATGTCAAGGCAGATTGCACAGGTGAGTTTACACAACGAAGCTCTTCTGTAGCTATCTAGATAGAATGTATCTACCCTACCCACCTGCAATTATATTGTCTTTCCTCTACTAACATGACTTTTAAGGCTGTATATTATTTGTCAATTTTAAACCGCAGCATGTTCACCAAGTGACTATGCACATAGGAGCTGCAATAAAGCACTTCAAATGGAAATGTTGTTTGTCTTGTGTTACATGTGTTGACATGTGGTTCAGTGATGTGCACAAGAAGGACACCGTAGCTTTTTACCAATGAGTTAGATGTTAACTAGACCCTGGGGCCTTAATCTCCCTATCTAGCCTGACATAATTAACAAAACTGAATATCTTATCTATATCCTATATCCAGTCAATTTCAGCAGAACAGCTCAATTGCCAATCAGAGTCTATCCTCCAGCATGTTCCAATTTTTTTTCTCTCCCTTGTCATTCTCAGTGGTTCGACCTCTCCAGGCTAAAGTCATAAATTAGGTTCCTATACTCTCAGCTCTCAATGGGGAATTCAACCCCATTAGCAGAGCTGCTCTACTTTGGTTGTCTCTGGGCTCTAACGTGCTACTTACTTTAGCCTGTTGAGTTCATTTAGTTGGGCTGCAGGCTTCATATTAGGGTATGCAGGGGGAAAGAAGTGAATAGGCCTTTTTTAACGTCCTTTGCCGACAGTATTACTACAGACCGGAAATCAGTTTACCCATCTTCAACAATAGAACGTTCACTGTGAAAAACCAAGGGGGTAGGCATGGACCCGGAAGTTGAAGCAGCCCTGGGTGGATTCTGATGCTACCTGGCTATCACCTCATGTTAGCATTCCATAGACTCCCATTCATTTTAGGGTCACTTTGACAGCGAATCAATTTACATCTGAAGCGTTTAAAGACTCTATTTGTCCATTGTGAAACAGGACAATGTATAAAAATCTCAATTACCTTCTATCTCACGTTATGGCCCTGTAGCAGCCGTTTTGGTTAAAATATGCTTACTGTTGTGTCATAACCACACGACTGTCTGTCGCACAGTAGAGAAATTATCGCAAAGTCCAGGAGAAGCTCGCAGGCAATTGAGGGAGTGGAGGCATAAAGTCAAGGGAGCCCATAGAGAGTCCATGAAAAGCATCGGAACAAAATATTTCAGCAACAGTTTGATGGATTGGAAATACTTCCTACTCATACTCTCCGTCTCTGGAAGAGGCAATATTCGGATTGATTCAGATTTCTCTTGGCACGGCTACGAGAAGAATTATAACTTTTAGAGATGTGGCTCACGTCACATCAACGCTCAATTTGAGGCTGCGTAGTAAGTTCGGTTACAACCGAAAAAGTGCTTCTAATTGACTTCACTTGCTCTCCATAGGAATGAATAGTGTCTGTTGGTCCATTCATTTATACTGGCTATGTGAAAAACATATGGTGAAAAAGGCCTATTGTATCTGATAATCTGGAATTGTGATTGGTTGACACAAAATTAAGATCACCATGAGTGAGTCCAAAAGCAGGTGTGTTATTACGGTAGTAATTAGTCAGTTTCAGAATTGTTTTTTGTTTTTTTTCTGATTGCTAGCCCTCAGAAGATTGCTCAGAAAGTGACATGTTCTGCCATTTGGAACAGTTGCATAAGCATGATATTGGTGCCTAATATGGATTCATTTATAGGCTGTAGATCATACCAGTGGTCTGTAGGCTAGATGCGCAAAATCTAGCAATCATACTTTCAACTCAATTGACCTTATACTGTCATCACTGATTTTCAATCCGTAACAACAAAACTACTTTCTTTTTTAAGTGACCAGCCACTGTAAAAAAATGTCTGTGGATTTCACGGTGAAAAACTGTCAAATCATGACGGTAAAAGACCGTAAACTCAAAAAAGGTTGAATACAGTTTCTGTAACAGTGAAACACGGTAAATTTATTTATCAGCTGAAATATACATTTTTGCATCTCTTTTCTGTTAAAATACATTACTACATTGTTAAACATACTCTTGCTCTGTGTTTATAACGGAAATATGCCGTAAAATATACGTAATAGCCAACGTTCTATAAGATTTCCCAGAATGCTTTGCTGCATATTTTGTATTTCACAAAAGTTTGTTTTAATATATATTGTGTATCAATCATTCATGCATTGAACACTTTATGTTTCATTATTAAATAATAATAACAATCCTTTCTTTTCAAACCTAATAAAAACTCTAAGTCGTTATCTTTATTCCAACCATTACTGAGATGTGTGTTCCCATCAATGTAGTTTATTAGTCGTAGTCTACTAATGGGTGATTCACCATTGCAGTTCTTATGAATGCAGGTTGTGGGTGATAAAATATTACAACTTTGGGTATAGGTACTGTCAGATTCTGATTAGTACTAAATATATGTGAATCATTAAACATTAAAGTTCTATTTTATATTAGGCGGTTAAATTCACAATAAAACACTGTCTTATTTAATGGAAAAAGCTGTATTTTTACGGTACAATATGGTGGTAAAATTACGGTAAAATATAGAATTAAATACAGACCTTACCTGTAAAATCAACAGTACTTTGGTAAAATTATGGTAAAATATAGAATTAAATACAGACCTTACCTGTAAAATCAACAGTACTAATTCCTTTTACCGTAATAGTGGAAAAAGTTCTACCGTAATAGTGGAAAAAGTTCTACCGTATTTATTAGGGTAAAGTTCTGGCAACCAGAATTGCTAGTTTTTTACCGTAAATTTAACTTTTTTTTTACAGTGAGCTTGAAACTGATATTAAAAAAATCTGAAAAACCTATGTATATACAGTAGGATAATGATTTTATGATATTACACACAAGCACAACATAAAATGCATCGGCGATTGACCTTTGACAATCCCTGTGGAAGCACAACTTGAAACATTGTCATTGCAATTCCTGTTGAAATGGCAAAATAATACTTGTAGTGTATGAAACCACTGTCCCATCTAAATAGCTTTTTCAGATTTTTTTTTATATCATGAAATACATGTCCTACATCTTTTGGAAGCTATTAGTGGATAAAATGTAAACATTCCTCCAAAATGTGTAAACTCTTCTAGCAGATGAAGGTGAGGCAGGTGTGAGGAAGTTCATGCGGGACGTTGTGACCCAGTGGAGGAGTCTATCCGTGGAGGTTCGCAGTGTGAGGAGCATGCTAGATGAGGTGCTCTCAAATTGGGAGAGGTACAGCTCCACTGTCACTTGTCTACAGGCCTGGCTGGAGGATGCAGAGGGCGCATTGGTTCAAACTGAAAACATCAAGCGGGTACGCCTTCCTGAAGACCTGCTAATTTCAGACCAGTGGAGGATGGTGAATTTTAATTCTGGAGGATGGGCTCTTATAAATGTCTTGACTGGAGTAAATGGAATAGAGTAAAAACCCAAGACCTAGTGTGAGATATCATTCCAGACCTTAATATGAGCCCATCTTCCTCAATTAATGTTCACCAGCCTTCTAATCACCATATCTATTCACCTGCATATTCAATCTATGTGATTTTTCACTTAAAGCCCAAAAGGAAAAGCCAATTTTAAGCTCCTGCTTTTCTTTGGGTAAATCTAACACGTCAGTGTTAAAATTACTAACTTGATTTCAAAATTCAATTCAAGATTCCCTCCAATTTTCACTAAGGACTTCACTAAGAACATCCCATGTCACAGGTCTCCATGATTCTTGCAATTGCCAGATTATACATTTTATAACTGTCCACTGAGAACTAGGCAGCTAATTACCCCAACAACTAAATTAATACCCAATGTCACTATCTCTTCCTCCCTTTCTCCTTCTCTCTCTCCCCCTTTCTCCTTCTCTCTCTCCCCACCCCCCCCTTATCACTCTTTCTCTCTCACTCCCTCAGGAGTTCTTCCGGAACCTTCCTCAGTGGATCGATCAACACTCTGTGATGAATGACGCAGGGAACTTCCTGATCGAGACATGTGATGAGATAGTGTCACGTGACTTGAAACAGCAGCTGCTCCTGCTGAACGGGAGGTGGCATGACCTGTTCGTCAAAGTCAAACAGGTGACAGAGCCAGCAAATCAAAGTCAAAGTCAAACAGGTGACAGAGCCAGCAAATCAAAGTCAAAGTCAAACAGGTGACAGAGCCAGCAAATCAAAGTCAAAGTCAAACAGGTGACAGAGCCAGCAAATCTGATCACAGAGACCAGGAACACACCGGTTGACCGCATTCAATGGACATTTGTTACAAGACACACATGTAGGCGACAGCACAATAGATAAAGCAGGAATCAGCCATTGAATCCTCATAAAAGATTCTTCTGTTTCTGTAAAAGTATGGGAGAAATCGCTAAAGAAATTCATGTTAAGAGATACCGATTCAAGAGTCATCTTTTTATTTAAATATGTAAGTTTAACAATTTTTTCAGGCTATAGATTTTCTGTTAAATTTACTTTGTTAACCAACATTGGACAAAACAAATGCTGATATATTGTGTAGCTAGTGAAACTGTGCTCATATACAATCTTAAATCTTGAAGAAAAAATACATTTTTAACTTGTAAATGTATGTACAAACTCAAGACCCCTATAAATGTAGATTTAGCGATATGTCACCTCAGAATATAACAAAAATAATGTTCAGTTCTTTTGGTTCCATGGCTACCATGTAAGAGCCTGAATTGCACCATTCAAAGATGCTGCATGTGACTGTGAGAGAGGGACAATATCTGCACTGCCACATTGATGTTTTGCTGAGTCCTCCTTTAATTATGCATTCTGGGACGTTTTCCAATGATAAAATAAGGCAACCTGCACTGTTGTCACAGATAAAGTTCAGGTGACTGAACAACCTTAGCCACACAGGTCATATGATGCCTCAAACCAAAACCCACTACACCCTCTCCATAGTACGCCCATGCAGAGGACCTTGACAAGTGGAGGAGGGACTACCTGAAGGCCATTTCTGCCCTGAAGGAGCTGTTGGATGGTGCAGAGGGGAAGCTCAATGCCCCTGTTCAGGTCTCCTTCCTCAACGTCAGGGCTTTTCTACAGCATGTGGAGGTAGGTCATGTTTGTCATTAAGGCTGTACCGTTATGCTCTTTTGATGGTTTGATAAAGTACGGAGCATTCAAGCGTATACAGTATGTCTTCCTTTAGTCAATTAGCAGACACTATTTCCCAGAGCGACCTAAAGGCGCATTTAGAGTTAATTGCATTGATTAAGGGCAAAATTACATATATTTCCCCAAGCCAGTTTGGGAGTAATTGTAAGCAGTACATTTTCAGATAAAGTTCTTTCCCCAAATCCTGTTATCCAGTTATCTGCCAGTGTCACTCATTGTAAAATGTGCACAACTCCTTGCCAAGGCAGGTTTGATTGACTCTAGCTCTCAACACCTGAGTATGATTTGAGATATGAGCTGCTGTATCCTTGTATATTCTTTCATCTCCCACTCAGAACACCAAGCAAAAGGCTGCTGCCATGGAGACACAGTATAAGTTGGCCGCCCGCAGTGCCCAGCTCCTGGCCAAGGATGCTCCGCAGGAGGAGAGTGCCAAGGCCATGGCTACCATGGCAACGGTCAAAGGTCAAATCAGTAAGGTTGGTATCAATAAAAGGTCAAAAGAAAACACTGTAAAGCACTATTCTATTCATGACTTCATCACATGCCTTAAATCTTTCACATGCGTTTAAAAAATCTTTCACATTTTTCTAATGCGTTTAAAGAGATTTATTAATTAAATCCTCAAACTATTGAGATCATCTCAAGGACAATGTTTTTATGCATCTACATCCAATATGAAGGCAATCTAATATGAAGAAAGTTGGGCAATTAAAGAGAAGTTGCTTGTTAATAGGAAAGGATGTCCACAGGAACAAGATGCATGTTAGCTGTTCCTTTTGACTTTCAGTCATTGCACTAACGTTACTTAGAAATGGCTAAAAATAGGTACAGTAACAACGTCCTTCATAATACAAGCAGAAACCCAGTATTCACATGATTACAGTATTTCTCAAATGCTTAAGCACATTTGTTCAACCAGGATTCACTTTTTCAAAACAATTAATGGAAAGGTTCACCATTTAGAGTCCTGAAGCTATATTCTTGATCTAAATGTCATGGTAAAGAGAGCTACAATTGTTAATTTGTGACAAATCAGTGTTGAACAACTTATCGCATATTTGTTTTGTCCTTCTGAACAACGTTCTGAGAATGTGGGGCATCCTGAAACCACGAACAAAGGCTCCAATTCCACACAAATACGTCCTTTTTCAAGCTAAAAGTTGTACTGTGTAGAATTCTGTGGAGTGAAAACAGAACTACATTAACTTTCAGTGACCAGCTTACAAAAGCTCTTGCTTGTGTATTTCATTACATTAAAGGTACACTGTGTAGGAATTTCTCACATCTAGTGGTGAAATTGTATTTTGCGCTCTCTTGCGCCTCGTATTTTCAAATGCGTGTTGCAACTACGATAGCTGTTATGTACCAAGAAGCTATGACAAGATGCAAGATTAAACTTCTAGGCTACAACACGTCTTACAACCTTGTTTTTAGAACCTTCTCCACTTTACCCAATAACCAACCCATCCCTCATTTGCAGGTGTGAGTTGTCGTCAACACACCTGGGTTTGCATTCAGGAGCATTCTTACATAGAAACACATAGAAATTTCTCTTGAGACAAAATAACATAACAACTGGTTGGCAGCCATAATAAGACCATCATGAAGAGTAGGCTTCTGATGGAGGTAACTAGTGGGCATGAAATGCAACCGTTATTCCATCAAACATAGCCTATACTGCTATTCAACAAGGCTTTTTTGCTTTTAATTATACATGTTCTACTGTTATGCTACCTATATAATGAATTACAAAAAACCAAGCAATGAAAAAACAATCTTGTAAGACCTTGTAAGACCATAACATTGACTTTCCTGTCGAGAAGAAAGCCAGCAACTTCAGTGTCCCTTTGAAAGTCTTTCTCCTTCATTACTGTAGCTCTTTCCACCTGGGAAAGTCTACCCCGATGTTTACCCTTGTTTTTTAAATTTGCTGGTCACGTTGCCTTTTTAATTCCCTTTTTCACTTTTCTGGTGACGAGGATTCCTTCTACTCTGGCTCGCCATAAGTATGATCCTACATTATGAACTAAAGTGCAGTGCAGGTTTTCAAATTTGCTGGGGCAGTGACAAGTGCCTCTCACTGATCTCCTTCATTTCAGCTAATTTCAGCAACGTGACGCTGGCTCTGAACAAAAAAGCTAAAGATGGAGCAGTATATCCTGTATGTCCCTTACCGCTTAATGTACACTGCTCAAAAAAATAAAAGGAACACTTAAACAACACAATGTAACTTCAAGTCAATCACAGTTCTGTGAAATCACACTGTCCACTCAGAAAGCAACACTGATTGACAATCAATTTCACATGCTGTTGTGCAAATGGAACAGGTGAAATTATAGGCAATTAGCAAGACACCCCCAATAAAGAAGTGTTTCTGCAGGTGGTGACCACAGACCACTTCTCAGTTCCTATGCTCCCTGGCTGATGTTTTGGTCACTTTTGAATGCCGGTCGGTGCTTTCACTCTAGTGGTAGCATGAAACGGAGTCTACAACCCACACAAGTGACTCAGGTAGTGCAGCTCATTCAGGATGGCACATCAATGCGAGCTGAGGAAAGAAGGTTTGCTGTGTCTGTCAGTGTAGTGTCCAAAGCATGGAGGCACTACCAGGAGACACGCCAGTACATCAGGAGACGTGCAGGAGGCCGTAGGAGGGCAACAACCCAGCAGCAGGACCGCTACCTCCGCCTTTATGCAAGGAGGAGCAGGAGGAACACTGCCAGAGCCCTGCAAAATGACCTCCAGCAGGCCACAAATGTGCATGTGTCCACTCAAACGGTCAGAAACAGACTCCTTGAGGGTGGTATGAGGGCCTGACATTCACAGGTGGGTGTTGTGTTTACAGCCCAACACCGTGCAGGATGTTTGACATTTGCCAGAGAACACCAAGATTGGCAAATTCGCCACTGGCACCCTGTGCTCTTCACAGATGGAAGCAGGTTCACACTGAGCACATGTGACAGACGTGACAGAGTCTGAAGACGCTGTGGAGAACGTTCTGCTGCCTGCAACATCCTCCACCATGACTGGTTTGGCGGTGGGTCAGTAATGGTGTGGGGTGGCATTTCTCCATGTGGCAGCCAGAGGTAGCCTCACTGCCATTAGGTACTGAGAAGTGATCCTCAGACCCCTTGTGAGAACATATGCTGGTGCGGTTGGCCCTGGGTTCCTCCTAATGCAAGACAATGCTAGACCTCATGCGGCTGGAGTGTGTCAGCAGTTCCTGCAAGAGGAAGGGATTGATGCTGGGTACTGGGGTTTCAGAGTATCTGAACGCACAGGGATGTCCTTGGCGGACAACCAAACCTTGTCTCCAGGGGTGTACTGAGGAGCAGGGGTCCAATGACAGTTGGCCTGGCACAAGTAAGTATCTGACATCTTTAGCAGGACCCTCCGTGCCCAATGCCAAGTCCTATGGCAACGACGGACGTGAGCCTGTACAGTGGGAACCGTCAAGTCCCGTTCATGCTCTGGGAACAGAGGGGGTTGATAACCATAGACACACTGGAACGGTGACATACCTGTGGCTGTGGTGGGTCAGGCATTGTGGCAATACGCCACCCACGGCAGTCTCTTTGGCAGATGGCAGCTTGAGAAGAGGCAGGTAGTAAGCATACTTGGAAAAACGATCAACTACAGTGAGAATAATGGTGTTACCGTCTGAGGGAGGAAGACCGGTGACAAAATCCAGGTAAATGTGTGACCAGGGATGACGAGGAATGGACAAAGGTTGAAGATGACTGGAAACGGGTTGGTTGTAACCTTTATTGAATTTGAGGGCACAAGTGGGACAGGCAGATACATAGGACTTGACATCATCGTTAATAGTGTGCCACCAGAACCTTCTATTGACAAAGGCCTTAGTGCGGGAAATGCTGGGATGACAGGTGAGGTGAGATGAATTAGCCCATTTCAGTACTGAGGGACAGAAGTTTTCATGAACAAAAAGAAGGTTAGGGAGACGTTACCCGGATTATTACGGAGCACTGCCCGAACCTCCTCCTCGATTTTCCTTGTGATAGCTCCCACCACACACTGGCTAGGTATGATGGTATTAGGGAGTTGAGGCTCACTCCCTTTTGTTGTACATTCTTGAGAGGGCATCAGGCTTTCCATTCTTAGAGGCGAGTCTGTAAGTGAGAGTGAAATGGAAACGACCGAAAAACAAAGCCCACCTGGCGTGAGCTGAGATGTTTGGCAGTACTGATGTATTCCAAGTTCTTATGGTCCGTCCAAATGATGAATGGAAGTTCTGCCCCTTCGAGCCAGCCTTGACAGCCAGCAATTCCCGATTCCCAACGTCATAGTTTCTCTCTGCTGGGGACAAGCGATAAGACAGGAAATAACAGGGGTGTACTTTACAGTCAGTGGTGGAACGTTGGGACAATGCTGCTCCTATGCCAAACTCGGAGGCGTTGACCTCGACAATGAACTGTCTGGCAGGGTCCGGTTGGATGAGAACAGGAGCTGTAGTGAATCGTCGCTTTAAATCTAGGAAGGCCTGGTCAGCTGCAGGGGTCCAGATGAACAGACGTAACGTCAAAGTGAGTGGGGAGAGCAGCAATCAGCCCAGGTGTGGCAGGGGAACAGGTGCAGGGGATGATCACTGATTGGGACTGGTGCCTGGGAATGGGTGCCTTCATGTGAGTAGGAAAACCAGGGACTGGAACAGACAAACAAACACAGAACAGACCAGACACACACACAAGGGAACCAGAAGGGAAGGAAGGCACACAAATGGAGAGGGGAAGACAACTCAGGGAGGCGGAACCATTACAGATTTTACAGTGTTTGTAAGCTAATCACAAAGAAAAACGTTGTTTCAATGCTATGGCTTGAATTCTACAAATATTACCTTTAAACTAGCACCTAGTGTTTATCAACAGTAAATAAAAGTATATGGGCATTATTTCCAAATTCCTGAATTACAGAACCAATTTAAATAAACTCTAATGACAATATCCATTTAAACATATATCTACTCTAATAACATGATCCATTTAAATATACATACACTCACCTAAAGGATTATTAGGAACACCCATTCAATTTCTCATTAATGCAATTATCTACTCAACCAATCACATGCCTTGTTGATGCTAGAGGTCAAAGGAGATTGGGCAAACTGCTTCAAGCTGATAGGAGAGCAACTTTGACTGAAATAACCACTCGTTACAACCGAGGTATGCAGCAAAGCATTTGTGAAGCCAAAACACGCACAACCTTGAGGCGGATGGGCTACATCAGCAGAAGACCCCACCGGGTAGCACTCATTTCCACTACAAATTGGAAAAAGAGCCTACGATTTGCCAGAGCTCACCAAAATTGGACAGTTGAAGACTGGAACAATGTTGCCTGGTCTGATGAGTCTTGATTTCTGTTGGGACATTCAGATGGTAAAGTCAGAATTTGGCGTAATCAGAATGAGAACATGGATCCATCATGCCTTGTTACCACTGTGCAGGCTGGTGGTGGTGGTGAAATGGTGTGGTGGATGTTTTCTTGGCACTCTTTAGGCCCCTTAGTGCCAATTGGGCATAGTTTAAATGCCACGGCCTACCTGAGCATTGTTTCTGACCATCTCCATCACTTTATGGCCACCATGTACCCATCCTCTGATGGCTACTTCCAGGAGGATAATGCACCATGTCACAAATCTCAAATCATTTCAAATTGGTTTCTTGAAAATGACAATGAGTTCACTGTACTAAAATGGCCCCCACAGTCACCAGATCTCAACCCAATAGAGCATCTTTGGGATGTGGTAGAATAGGAGCTTCGTGCCCTGGATGTGCATCCCACAAATCTCCATCAACTGCAAGATGCTATCCTATCAATATGGGCCAACATTTCTAAAGACTGCTTTCAGCACCTTGTTGAACCAATGCCACGTAGAATTAAGGCAGTTCTGAAGGCGAAAGGGGGTCAAACACAGTATTAGTACGGTTTTCCTAATCATCCGTTAGGTGAGTGTATATTCTAATGACAGTATCCATTTAAATATATATCTACTCTAATAACAGTATACATTTAAATATACATCTAATGGACTATATTGCATTCCCCAAAAGTTGCTAGACTAACCTTTTTTAATCTTTTGAATACCATCCACAAACACTGTTTTATAATTTCTTCTAGATTTCTTCTAGGATGAAGGATCCAGCAAAACACAAACATAAACTTTTTTGTTATTTTTAGGTTTGTAAAATACTCTACAGACGTTTTTTATGTTCAAGTTTTGTTTATTTGTCACACGCACGGGAGATGCAGACATAATTGCATATACAGTGAAACATTGGTGGGATAAGTAAACATTCTGCAAACATTCTTTCAGTGTTCAAGCCAAGATAAGAATACAGATTAGTTAAAGCTAGGATTAGAAAATAATTAAGATTGTTTACAGAAAAGTTATAAACTATTTCTAAGAAGTTTAAAAAAAACATATAATATTTCATTTCAATAAATTTCTGAAATTTTCATATAATTTTTCATATTTTCCAAACAGTATTCACACAAATTAATATAATTTAAAAAATCTTCTTTCTTCAACCGCCGTGCCCCCTTTTAATTGTAGACACTTCTGTTGATTGTCATTGAGCTGTATTCCTTCCTGTTTTCCCCAGATCAGGGAAAGGTGCCCGTCTCTGGTGAGGGAGTGTCACGGACTCCTCCCCCTGCTGGAAGAGATGGAGACACATTTTACCAGCTTCTACCAGGCTTTGGAGAGGGCCATCCAGATCACTGCAGCAAACACACACCTAGACCCAGAGACCCAGGGCCACGGACAACAAAGTAACAAGTGGCAGGTGAGTCTTGTGTGAATGGAGGGGGTGGGATAAATATTCTACTCTTTGTGTGTTTTTATATGTACTGCATGCATGCATCCCATTCAGGACCTCCTGAGTCAACAGCAGATTTGTAAGAGGTGTGTGTCTGTGATCGAGAGGAACTTTCATGCTCTGCAGAGGGCACTCTCCTCCAGTAAGGCCCTGAAGAACTTTGACCAGACCCTACTTCAGAAGAGAGTGGCTGAGATTCAGACCTCTACACAGGTTAGCATTACTGTACCTAAAATACCCATAGGACCTAAAATACCCATGTGATCGCAGTATTGATAAGCACATCTAAAATAGAGGTTCAGTAGATTATTTCCCTATGACTCCAAAAATGGTACTCTGACTGCTAAATCCAACCACATTAACTTCCAGTTCATTACCCATACTACATATCACAAAATGTATGTGTATCCCAGGGTTTGTTGAAGGAAATGGGGGAGTGGAGGAGACAGGAGGAGGCAAACAACACCTTGAGAAGAAGGTTTGAGGATTCTCGTCAGGACTTGGAGAGGGTGCTGAAGATCGCATCCAACTGCCTGAAAGAGGAAGGAGATCCAGAGGAACTGTTAAAAAAACAAACGGTGAGACTACAGGAATAAACTAAGTAACCTGTCAACATAATTTGGTTATTCAACGTTATTTAGTGGTTCTGATCTGGATTTACCTCAGATTATATCTAATAATATTATGAGATTTTTAGCCCAAAAACTTAGTCATAGACTATATTTATTTATTTACCTTCATTTTTCAAGATAGATTGACTGGGAATACGTTTTCAGGTGCATAAAAGACCTGGGAAATAGAGGGGGACAAGATGGGGTAAAGTGTGTCAGCTGGATGCTGGGAATGATTAGGTAGAAACGTTGGCATTGGGGTCAGATTTGAAATCTGTCATTGGGAATTTATAGTCCTTCTCTTTAAATCAGTGCCATGGGGTCTTTGGTGACCACAGAGAACCAGGACTCTACTTCATGTAATCAGTAGGACATTGGGGATTTTTTTATTTGGTGCCCCTCTGAATTCTCTTCAGGAGTTCTTTGGGCAGCTGGACCAGCGTGTCCTCAGTACATTTCTGAAGGCCTGTGACGAGTTGACAGACATTCTACCTGAGGAGGAGCAGCAGGCACTGCAGAACACCGTCAGGATGCTGCACAAACACTGGAAGGTTAAACTTTGATAACTTTCATGAACACTGCAGATAATGTCTTTTAGGTGCTTTATAAACGGACATGGGGCTAGAGTAACAAATCCTGTATATAATAGGTCTAGAAAAAAACAAATGTACATTTTAGATTCTCTTTAACCATTCTGCAGGACATTCAGACGGAGGCACCATGCCACCTGCAGCGTCTGAAGGTAGAGGCAGAGCGAGGCCGGGTGGGGGAAGTCTTACACAAGTGCAGGGTGGAGCTTGCCAGAGAGAACCAGGCATTGAACAACAAATCCAGCGAGATGGTCTTCAGAGAACACAGGGTGAGATAGAACATGAGATCAGAAAGGCTTGATTGATCAAATCACATCTAAAAAAGAGAGAGTGTAAATCATTGTCATCAGCCTTCGTATTTTTTTATCTAATTGTTTATCAAGGAAGCAGGATAAGAGGAAGAAAGGCTATCACTCTACCTTCCTCATCATTATATGTGTCTATTATCAGGTCTTCTTTAAGGAGAAAGACCCTCTTACTGTGTGTGAGATGAGGATAGACCACATGAAGGAGCTCTGCTGCACGCTCCCTGACAATGACCCTGCTAGACAAACCCTGGACTCAACCATGAGGGCCCTGGCAGAGGTCAAATGTCAGATCGAGGCCACCTATCTGAAGCTGCAGCAGCACACTGACAAGTGGAGGGAGTGGAACGACCGGTGAGAGGAAACACAGAGGGCCCTGTCTTGCACCTGGCGCAGCTCTGCGCAAAGCCAGACACATGTGTTTTTGCTAGTTTAAGACCCAAGCAGTTTGGTAAATTTTGTGTCCAGCGCCCCCTACGTTGAAATAGCAAACACACCTGTGCCCATCTTTGCGCCCATGGACGTGCTGGTCTTACATGGAGGTGTGTTCAGGATAATTCTCGGCATAGTGCTATCTTGAGGCATCGAAAAATGATCGCGCCATTGACCAACCATAACCTGGTCTAAAGTCAATGGCGTTGCATGTCATTGTTATTTTAACAGAATTAGTCAAATGCACCTAGGCATATGCACAGCGCGTGCACATTGTGCTTGTTACACACACACACAGGGAAGCGCAGCAGCACACAAACAGCATGCAAAAGATAAAAAATAAAAAATATTACGGTGCAAATCCGCCATCATAATAGCAATGTGTCAAGGTACAAATGCGCCTGGCTCTTAAAGGGAATGGGAGATGAATCTCTAATTGGTTTATTGCATGTTATGCCAAAAACACACCTTTGAATTAATGAAGAAACTAAAGGTGCAGATCCACTTGTCCATGCTACACTTCTGTCACGTCGCACCTCGCTCTATTCCTTTGGCTGACGTCAAGCGACTTCAACGTGCACACAAAGCATTCTGGGAAGGCGACGCTGCATTTGAGAAGATGTTGCGCAACAAAGAAGCTTTATGCAAATGAATCAGTTGAACGCGACGCGACTATCCAATAGAAGTAGAGCACAGAGGAGACGGGAAGGTCCTTTCTTGTAGATGTAGCAAAAGTGGAGGAGAAACTGATTGTGGCTGTAGCCCAGCTGTACCTGAGGAACACCCATCAACGTACAAACAGAAGTGCAACAGAAGTGTGGCACGGATCCACTTGTCCGTGTTAAGCTGGATTCACACCAGATCTGGCAAACTGGTTGCATTGTGGCGGAAGTCCATTCATTTCAATAGGAAGCAATGCGCACCGCTGCAAAAGTTGCAAAAGTTGATTTGGACACACCTAAAGCGCACTTGCACCATCTGCTTCACGCCGTGCACTTCGTGCGCTTCACGCCGTGCTTTGCGCTTCATGCCGTGTGCTTAGATCGTTTAAATAGGGCCCAGAGACATGCCCCTTAAGCAATCTGTCTGAACTGAAGAGGCTTTCTTGTATGTCATCTTTAAAAAAAAGCAAAATGTGCTGACATTGTGAAGTATCGTACTTGTGAACAGAATAATGTGATGGTGATGTTTCCTTGATCCAGGTTCTCTGAGATCTCTGATTGGCTGTCGTATCAGGGGAGCCATGTGAAGCTCCTGAGAAGAGAAGGACAGCCCTCCTTCCAGGACCAGAACAACCCTGCAGTGCAGGTTAGCAAGCTGTGCCTCAAATCACCACATGGCCACATTTATTTTCTTTGCAATATTTTTATTAAGGTTGAAAATGAAATGAAAAGGGATGACAGACAAATGCACTTTATAATTTTAACTCCCATCCACACAGCAGAACATCACTCCCACCAAAAAAGACACCCCACATCCCTGCCACCAAACATGCACTGAAAAAAATCACAAATGGTGAGGAACACAACATATTTGTGTAAATCAAACATACAATTTTTAAGTAAATCTGACAACGGAACTTTCAATCTTTTTTAGTGTGGCCTCCCTCAACCCTCCCGCCAAACATGACACCCTCAACCCCCTAACAGAACAAGACCCCCCTTGACCCCCCCACTCCACACAGACAGAGGTGCCATAAGCACAGAAAAAAAATTATAATAAAAAAATAAAAGGGCAAATGTTTAAGCAAACAGACGGTGAGAAATGAACTAGGCTAAAATCTGCACATGATTAATCAGACATGGGCCACATTTAAAACAAAGTTCCATCCCGTTACATATCTTGTGCTCTATTCACCCTTCTGATGTTCTTTCCCCCTTCCTCTTCACCCACCTCCCACAGGAGATCCAGAAGGCAGCAGAAGGGCAGGAGAAGAGCCTTTCCTGGCTGAAGAGCCAACTGGCTGCACTGACAGAGGTCAGTACTGAGGTGGAGGCTAAAACACAGAGGGCTGCTCTGGCCAAGCTTTCCTCTGACCTCAGCGACTTCCGCCTCTCGCTCTCTGAGGTAATCCATCCTACTTTTTTTTCAGTTATGGAGATAATGGCAGTGCCCTTGCCTGGAATGTCAAAAGCAAGAGTTATCTCAGTTCTGTCTTATGATGTGAATAGGCAGTCTTAAAATGTTATTGTATGGCTCTATATTTTTGTTTTGTTTTAAAGACATGGCTTATTGGTCTCTAACCATTAACCATAACCTTTCTTTCTCAAATCACATTTATATTAATTCACTCTCGTTCACCCTGTCACTCTTTGTTTCACCTACTCTGTCGCTCTCAAATCAAATTGATGTTTATTTGTCACACAACAGAATAAAATTAGTAAAGCATGAAGCAAAATTCTCAATTAAAAGCTATTCCTCTAGAAGGACAGCCTTAAAGTGAGCGATGTATGGCATTGTGCATATGAATGGGAATCTGTTTTGTTTGTTTGACTTATTTAGTTTTGTTGCATATCTTCTGCATAAATAATAATTAACTAAATACGATTGGACCTAGGCACAAAATAGAAATAATGTTAATCATAAAAATGTTAGGTGTAATAAGCTAATGCTTCAACCTATACCTTTTCGATCAGTGTTTACTTTCAAAGAGTTAAGATGACACTGCATGAATAGTAAAAAAAAGGTCTGTTTTTATTTTTATATTATTTATTTTATGTATGTGATGCTGTGTATTTATGTGATCGAAATAAACTAAACGAAAGAAGCCCAAAAACAACATTGGGTCAGATAAAAACCAAAAGCTCATGAGAGATGAAACACAAAGGTAATGGCCAAATCAATGTAAGGTGTAAGTTGAATTGAAGGGAAACAATGATGAAATTCTATAATTTCTTATATTCCTAAATTGCTCCAAGTAATTCTTGACAGTAAGTCTCACTCTCTCTAACAACTCTCTCACTATATGGCTCTGTGCAGATGAATGCACTTGATACAACTTTGTGAAGTAGCAAATATTTGCATGAAAAACAAATTTTCTTTCCCAAAGAAAATCCGAAATTGCATATGACATGTATATGACATGTACCAAAAGCAACTGTGAAAATTTTTTCATGAAAATATTGTTATTTCTCAATGTTGTATCAAGTGCATTCATCTGCACAGAGACATATAACTTTATATGCGCTAGATCGACCCTGCTCTCCCTGAGTGAGAGAGCTGCCTGATGAGCGAGACAGTCAAACAATTACTTCAAACAATTTAGGAACATAGAACATTATAGAATTCCGTAAATGTTCGATTTTAAAATGCATAGATGATGAAAATATGTTTTCTTTCTTTCTGTCCCTCTAAGTGGGGTCAGAATGTGTCAGTGGGGTTGGACAATGAGGAGCTGAGGGCGGAGGTGCATGGTGCTCTGGAGGAGGTTCTCAGAGCTCGAAGGGAAACTCAGAATCAGACTCTCAGGATCCTGGAGGCCAAGAACCCAGAAGAGGCAAGGCTGCTGCTCCTCACACACCAGGTAGAGGATTTGGGTGGGATG
>JACXGM010003573.1:0-41306 GCA_016801145.1 Umbra pygmaea
GACTGGGACGGAGATTTGTCTTCCAACAAGACAATGATCCAAAACATAAAGCAAAATCTACAATGGAATGGTTCACAAATAAACATATCCAGGTGTTAGAATGGCCAAGTCAAAGTCCAGACCTGAATCCAATTGAGAATCTGTGGAAAGAACTGAAAACTGCTGTTCACAAACGCTCTCCATCCAACCTCACTGAGCTTGAGCTGTTTTGCAAGGAGGAATGGGCAAAAATTTCAGTTTCTCGATGTGCAAAACTGATAGAGACATACCCCAAGCGACTCACAGCTGTAATCGCAGCAAAAGGTGGCGCTACAAAGTATTAACTGAATAATTTTGCACGCCTTATTTTTTAGTTTTTTATTTGTTAAAAAAGTTTGAAATATACTATAAATTTCGTTCCACTTCATGATTGTGTCCCACTTGTTGTTGATTCTTCACAAAAAATTACAGTTTCATACCTTTATGTTTGAAGCCTGAAATGTGGCAAAAGGTCGAATACTTTTGCAATGCACTGTAGTGTTCATCCGTGTCATTGCATATTGTGTGACGATTGTAATGTAAAATGAAAATATATGCTTAACACAACAGTGTGATTTGGGTAAGCTAATGTGCTTCGTCCGCTAGCCACTATATTTCAATGACTCGTTTCTGAAACATACAGCTTCTAATTTATATCCACCTCCAGTGCATGGATGCTGTGTTGCCTATTTGTCATAGCATATGTTGTTGTTATCATGTCCATAATATAATGAATTCAACTGAGATATAATGAATTAGTGAGCTGGCTGATTGTTGTGGTTGTTAAAGGGCTAACTAGCTTGCTGGCTAGCTAGCATATATCTTGTGCTCATGCATATTGTGTACTAATTGCAACGTCATTTTAAAACTTATTGGTGACAGATTATTGTTCAATTTGTACCTACTGTACGAAGATAGGTCATATACTGTTGCTCCTGGATTATTTTGTGACTGGTCTTAACATTACTACACTAGGTACTGTGAATAGCAAACTAGCCCACTGGATTTGGCTACTTTGAACATCACTGGAAGCAACTCGCTAGGGTTCAAACGTTTGCTTTGAATTCTGGACCTTCAAGGTATTTCAAGTGCAGACTGATAACGAAGCGCCCGAAAATGTACTCTTGGTTGTTCTTGAATGCAGATAATTGTATCGCTCCGATAGGTTTGTTTTGCTTTTTCATAGTGAATATTGTAATTATGAATGCAAAGGCCACACTTGAAATCTAATCTAGACCTTTTATTTGCTTGTAAATGAACTAATGAGGGAATGACACACACCTGCACCCAATGTCCAATTACTTTAGGCCCCTTGAAAAGGAGGCGCACATATAAACAATGCAGTAATTCCTAGACCGTTCACCCAATTTTGATGTTAATTACCCTCAAATTGAAGCTGAAAGTCTGCACTTAGAGCTCATATTCATTTTTTTATTTCAAGTCCAATATGCTGTGGTAGACAGTTGAAATAGTGATCTTAGTCAATGTCCAAATAATTCTGTACATGACTATATGTGTCAAACACAACAGCAACTAGAATTAAGGTCCCCAATCAACCTCTAGGATTAGGTTTGTTTCTTTTCTAAAGCTACAAAAGGCCACAACTAACAGGATACAGGGCTGAGAGACTGTAATCTCCCCAGAGACAGGATGTGTGTTTGGGGACAACTCTCTGATAAGACTGGGTGTAGATAAGGTTAGAGACCCTACAGCAGAAGCTGGGGGTCTGAAAGGAGATGGGTAACAATGATATGGGATGAAAGGAGCTATAACCAGGCCACACTGAAAATTAATTACACTGACTTTTCCCTTCATGGCTTATTGAGTCGCTCCCACACACAATATACACTACTGGTGTCCCTACATGTGTCAACAGGAAGCAATAAAGCAAGTGAAGAAGGCTATCTCATTGCTAATGTGCCTGCAGACTCTTGACACAAACTGAAATATCAGCCTCAGACACTGAAATACCAGTGACTTATACACTGAAATATCAAATACACATTTCTTTTTAAATATGATCAATTTTTTGTTGGACATAGCATTGACTGAATTACTGAAATATCAGGGACACACTCTGTAATTGTAGTGATTTATATGATGAAATAGGCTTGACTCATACACTGAAATATCAGGGACATAAACTGAAATACCAATGATTTATACTCAAACTGGGGAGCTAGACATTCTAAACCCCAGTTGGATACATGTCTTTCCAGAGTCTCTGAACCATGGTCAATTAAAATGAAACATTTTATTCAAAGGAACTTTTATCCAAGTACTGTACGGACCAGTGTACGTAGTGTATGTAGTGTACCATGTAGTGTTCTACTGTATGTAGTGTACCACTGACACTGAGTGTACATGGCACATGCACTGACCAACAGGAGAGTTTGACAGCTGTGCAGTAATTGCCTGACACCCTTAAACCCCGTGGAAGCTACAGACAATCACAGAAACACGGACCACCCGTGCAACAATACAGTTTTGGCGCATTAAACCATCATTGAGTCTGACGTCTCCTAGTAACCCCTTGTTCCGTGGCATCCGACAGCTTGTCACCCGAAAGTGTGATACAAGGGCGTTATTGTATGACTCGGAATGTTCACACTTGCCTTGTTATAGGCCAAAAGTAGCTCAGACTTCTCACACTGCAGTTGGTTGCTTGTAGCCAGTGCTGCAACCAGTCCCACGGGAGCTTATTAGTAGAAGATATGTTGAGGTTTCTTCTCACTACCTCAGCACAGCCCTCTGACACTTTCTAGCACAGAGCTAAGAGATTCATATTGGTAGGCTTATGTCATCTACCTTCAGATATTTCACAGCACTGGGAAGAGGGGCGGTGCCTCGTGTTTGTGTGCCACGTTCTGTTTTCAATTATACCAATAGAATTATGCATTTCACCACATTTATTTTATAAAATAGAACATTTGAATAGTGAAATAATCAATCTTTTTCCCCCCAATAATATACTATATATATCACTACAGTTTTGGAAATACCTTTGTGGGTAATATTGTTTATACCAAACTTTCAAATCCTAAATCCCATGAAGTTGAACAAATAATAATAATAATAATAATAATAATAATAATAAAGTTGAGAAAATTAATTTAACTTAATATTTATATGTACAGAATTGAAAGAATTGCAAGAAAAAAAATAGCATGGACAACAGTTATTTGCACATCGCTGCATGGACCGCCTGTACACCTCTTACAGTCATTGGCAAAAATGAGCTTGCTGAAACTTTCTATGGTCAACTTGGGTCACAGTCCAGAATTAAATAGCTCTACTTCCATGTATGAGAGGGGCGTTCTCCTAATTGCTAGTTTCAGATCTTGCCATGCGTTATTGATTTTATTCAGGTATTGTCTCTTCTGTGGCCACTGAACTGTGCATTTCTTCTAGGCTTTAACAACATTGAGAGCTTAAATTAAATGTCATCAGCTAAATGCATTGGTTGGGTGCACTGTGAGAAGAACATTGAGTAAATTACATACAGTTTGTAATACATTTTAACAAATAACATGTTCTGCTTTGAAACATATTTGTATAAAAAAAATTGCATTTGAGTATTTAGAGATTTCATAATGACAACAACTATATAATTTGTGTTGTAGGTTCCTGGCCACTTTGCATGGGCTGAATTAAGTCATCAAACTATCAGGGACAGTAAACTACCAGGTTCGAAAGCTGGGAGGAGCTAGCCTGACTGATACCTGACTGAAAGCCATACTGACTGAAGGCCTCAGCACATGGGAGGCCTAATCAGCTGTGCCCCACGCAAGGTACGGCTCAAGAAGTAGCGGCTGCTGGTCTTTCAAAGAGGGCAAGCTCATTTTCAGCCTACATTATAAAAATTATCCATTTATTTATATATAAATTCTGCCCTACGTTCCTTTTCAAGAAAATGCTCTGTGACCCTGTCGTACCAACTAGGCGTCTTCCAGTGACATGACCAGTGTCCTCTCAATGGGCAGGAGAGCTAGGCTGCTTAAACGGCCTTGGCCCATTGTGTTACTGGTGTAGGACTTGAGCTGCTTTAAACAGGAGAAGCTCCTTTCTACACCTGCAGATGTAGCTCCAAATGTTTGCATTAATGGGAACAGTTTATAAAGCTGAGGCATTGTACTGTCCAAATCCATGTCTTTAAGGAACAACAAGTAATCACACAGCTTTCCCCTGTTACCCTGCAAGTCCGGATCTGAATACAGGACTTGAAGTTCGGACCTCAGTCTCCCTTAATCAAAGTGATGGCCATAACTATTCAGGACGAATTAATTAATAAATGAATGAAAGATCTAACGAAACGATATTAAACTCGAAGGAGGAAATGTGGGAATTAGGGTAACTGAAACAAGGAATGTGGTGTATAATTGTATGAAATGTATGATGAAAATTGGCTAGCAATTTCGCCAAGCAAATACGAAGAAATGGGTTGCAGCAGTTTGGTCCTCTGCCCATTTGGTCCTCCGCCGTTTGGTCCTCCGCCGTTTGGTCCTCCGCCCGTTTGGTCCAGCGGCTCAACAGTATTTTGGGGAGCTGCACAGGGATTTGCATGGAGCTTTGAAGATGTTGGAATAAGTGTAAATAATGAATGGGGTTGTCTACCGCTGGTTTGATATCTCTCTTTTCAAACTAATCGTGATCTATGTTTTTGCCGAAGCACCGCCCCATGAAACCAAAATGTCAGTATCACGTCATGTTAGTATAGTCCTAGGAGTAATCCTGGCACATTATTTTATAAATCAAAGACTGAATCACTGACTTGTACTAGCTCAGCTATCTACAATTGTTTCTTCCAATCAATGAAGGTCTGAGGGAGTTTGGTTTTTATTGTTTTTGGGCAACAAGGTTTTTGGCCCTTAAAGAATGTTTTAGCAATTTTAAAACATCATGTGAACAACTGAAGAGATCACTAACTTGCCTTGGCTACTATGATAATTTGTTCATTAGGGAAAAATAGCAAATGTAAATAAGCTAGCAGTGCACAGAAACACTGTATGCAAAGGACCAAATAAAAAATCACATCTTAACTATCAAAAATTACATCAATGTTCAAAACCACTACTAGCAAGAGCTCTCCTATGGGACAGTCAGGGAAGATGTTTTTCAATGGATTATGACTGCAAAATGACAAAAATGTTGTCAATGTTAAAGTTTGGCCTAAATCAACAGAGTATCAATGCACATACATATTTGCACACACGTATGGTAATGGGTGCTCTTGGCGATTTACACATGAACCCGAATAATTATTAAATTAAAATCAAATAAATAGCTATACATTTCCAACTAGTTTCATTGAAATTGATGATTAACGTTATTCTGATCGTTGGTTGCTTCACCGATATGTTATGTTGACAGTTAACTTAGCAGTGACAGAACACATTGCAGGGATTATTTTGGTTTGTTACTCCACTCAACCAATCAATAAATCAATAAAATGTATTTTATAAAGCCCATTTTACATCAGCAGTTGTCAAAAAGTGCTTTTACAGACACGTAGACTATAACCTCAAAGAGCAAGCAACAATGCGAAATTGAAGCACAGTGGCTAGAAAAAACTCCCCAAGTAATTTGCTTCCCAGGAAGAATCCTAGAGAGGATCCAGTGAGGTGGCCATTCCTCTTCTGGCTGTGCTGGGTGTAAAGTTTACGAGTGCATGTCCAATTAAGGCCAAGTTATTTATCAGTACATATTAAGGTCCTGTGAGTATACCTGGGGTATGGTCAGAGAAGTCAGATTTTCATGTAGGCTTTGTCCAGTCTTTAGACAGATCCAGATTGACTGCATCTCCAGGTATTGTCACGATTTTGGGTGATGAAGGAGAGAGACCGATAAGCAGGTAGATTGTTCGTTGGTGTTTAATGTCACAGTCGTAAAGACAACTGAATGTACATATTAAGTCCACTTCTGAGTCGTACCACGGAAATGTACATATACACGTATGTATAGAAATGTACTTGCGAAGGCACACGGCTACAGACTATGAAAATACTATGCTCTTAAGCGCGGCATAGAACGCTCACATAGTCTATACAGAAAATGCCTGTATTCAACAATATACAGAAACGCTACTTACGCCTCTTGCCAAGGAGAGGGCAAAATAGTGTAAGGACTTTGTATCCATAAAACTTAACAAGCCAGGCAAGGAACCCAGGTAAAAAAAAAGTATATTTAAATGTACTTGAAATGTATTTCATTTATCCTAAATATACTTCTAATATATTATTTTGGCATGTATATTTTGAAAATATACTTCAAACATACTTAAATATATTAAATACATACTTATGGTTAAACATAAGTATACTAGAAGTATATTACTGGAGTATAATTTAAATATACTTTTTTTTTACTTGGGAACATACAAATATACTTGTAAGACAATCACCAACGAAGGATCAACTGTAACGGTAACTGAATCTCACGTACCAGATTATAACGGCGACAATAGAACAATGCCCAAAACCTCTTCCCCAGTTTGGCCCGCTTATATAGACAGAGTTAATCTAGCTCACCTTACACAGCTGACCACAGCTGAATCATTAATAAGATCTAACCTATCGGTGCCAAACTGGGAGAGAGGTGTTAATCTTAAATGAACATTTATTTTAATGATACGTAAACCTTCATGCCATGCACTGAATATATATATAGAACACAAACATACAAACATAACTGATATTTCCTCATAGATATGTGTAAGAGTCCATCTCTCTGTCCAATGTACGCCAACCCACCATGGGCTAGACGTTACAGGTATACAGGAACAAGGACAGCCAGGTGGGCTGTGGGTGGTGACAGTGGCTTTGGACAAGGTTGTCATTAAGCCGGGTACAGTGCATCCGGATAGTATTCACAGCGCTTCACTTTTTCAATTTTTTGTTATGTTAACCTCATTCCGAAATTGATTAAATTTTACTATCCTAAAAATTCCTCTAACAATACCCCATAATGACAATGTGAAAGAAGTGTGTTTGAAATCTTAGCTAATTTATTAAAAATTAAAAATTAAAAAATAACTTGTACATCGATATTTACAGCCTCTGTTCAATACTTAGTTGAAACACCTTTGGCAGCAATTACAGCCTCAAGTCTTTTTGAATGACTACATAACATTTTTTGGTCAGTTTCTCCTATTCTTCTTTGCCGGGCCTCTCAATGCAAGATGGCGCGGTTAAGCCTAGCTGCCTATCTATAGACTGTGTGTTTATAGGTTTTTGGTTGTTTTTTACATTGTGGTTAGTACATAGGACAGGTGCATGGATAATCTATGATAGGGCCATTTTGCTACACATGGGAAGGCATATGAGCAATTCCTTCTTACATGATCTGTCGTAGCCTGCAGAGCTACTCCGCTTACCTGGCAAGGCCAAGGGCCCAGTGCGCTCATAAGCACACACAAAACAAGAAAAAAAGAGGGGAGGTATCCGGAATAGACTTTGGACGCAAGCCAACTGCCCTCCGCTGCCCAGTATCCTGCTGTCTAATGTGCAATCACTGGAGAAAAGTGAGATCAGGGTTGCTGAGAGTGATGTGTGTAGGGCGCTGAAGCGGGTCAACCCACAAGCTGGGTGACATGGGTCTCAGTAGTGGTCTTTGTGCATGGGTCTTGGACTTCTTTACAGGCAGATCCCAGGTTGTGAGAATGGGTGAACACATCTCCAGCTCCATCTCCCTAAACACTGGAGCTCCACAAGGGTGCGTGCTTAGCCCACTGCTATACTCCCTGTACATGTATGACTGTGCAGCCATGCACAGCTCTAATTCCATCATAAAATTTGCGGATGATACAGTAGTGCTGAGGTCTATCTATAATAATAACAATAATGAGACAGCCTACAGAGAGGAGGTAGAGAGCCTGGCGTCATGGTGCCAGGCTGACTGCCTCCAACTTAACATCCGCAAAACAAAAGAGCTTGTGGTAGATTTCAGGAGAGGTCAGCACTCCTATGGCCCTCACACCATCAGTGAGGCCCCAGTAGAACGGGTGAGCTGTTTTAAGTATCTGGTTGTCACCATCTCTGAGGACCTTACTTGGTCTGCCCACACCCAGACTATGGCCAGGAATGCTAATCAGCGCCTGTACCATCTAAGGCAGCTGAGGAAGTTTGTAGCCTCCCCAGCCATTTTGAGATCTTTTTACTCGGCCACTGTAGAGAGCAGCCTGATGCAGAGTATGGCAACAGCTGTGAGAAGGACCGGAAGGCCCTCTATAGTGTTGTCCGTGCTGCTGAGCAGTGGCGGGCCGTGCATTTTACACCTAGGCCTTCACTATCTTCCCGTAATTAAAACGCGTTATAATAACCTGACAACGACATTGTAGGGCTATAGGTTATTGTCAGTCGGCATAACCACCTCATATTTATATTAAAGATAATATGTACATGCACTAAGCCCCTTTAAGAACCGTTAAGGCCCTGATAGTAAAAATATATGAAAATCCATCACACTCACCAAAGCTGCTCATGAAAACAAAGTCCATACTCCTGTCTTTTAAAAAAATACTTCTATGACGCGGTTGTACACCATATCTTTGAGATTTAAGTTCCAATTAAAGTTCTTGTTCTATCACCATGGAGCCCAGCGCTGAGAATCGATCCTGCCCAGTCCTAAATTCTACTATCCTACTTCTTCACCTCCATCTGTCATTCTTCTAAAAGTAAAAATCTAACAATCTAAAAATCGAAAGTTTAAAGAAATCGGAGACAGTGCTCGGTCAGGTGTAGGCTGGTCCTCGTTTGGCTGGGAAACGTTTTTTACATTTCTTTTATTTAACCTTATTGAACTGCCACTCCTAACAGCAACAGAAACAATGCTGACGTAAGGCTATGCATGCAGAAACGCTGTAGTTGGTCAAAGAACACACCCAACATGGCAAAGTCGAAATCTGATTGGTTAAAAATATGACAATCAACAACAAGGTCCTAATAATCTTCAACAGCAGACGGTATTCACTCAGAATTCTGAATGCCCCAGTCTACCCGGAGACAACACAGATGAAAAAATCTTATTGGATAAAAGCTTTCATTTTTATGAGCTGCGCTAAACAGAGTGTACTGTGGCAATGAAATTACCTTATAGACTAATTGAAATGAACTTTGTGAAATATATATATATATATAGTGTTAATGAAAAAAAAAAATTAAATAGGTACAAATATATATTTCTAATTCTGACTACCTTTAAGCCTGCCGAGAAGGCCTGGCAGGCCCTGAACGCCCACCACTGCTGCTGAGCATTGTTTTGTTTCAGCTTCTCCATCCCTGGATGAACTCCATCAGAAGAGATGTTGCACTAGGACTGTCAAGATTTTAAATGACACCTCTCACCCCGGCAGCTGCTGAAATCAGGCAAGAGATTCAGGAGCATCATGGTAATTCATACTTTGCATTCATGTGATTACCATGGATACCTGGAGGGCAAGAAATGGTTGTCAGCGATTACATAGCCGACCTGGTCTTATTATTGCCCGATCATTAACTAAACCCATATAGAAAGATTTTAACAATGTGTGTGTGTGTGTCAGTCACTGCTCTATCAAATGAGATTTGTGTGTGTGTTGTTGGTTAGAATAACCACACTGGTAACACTATGGAAAGGGTGCATGAATTTACGTATCTAATATTATAACTATCTGGCATGTCGTTTTCACCTTAAAACACCAACTTTTGTATGGAAAAACTGGCAACGTCCTGGCACGATCCTTGATTAGCTTACTAGGTTTCGTTGCTAGCCAGTAGTTGTGATGTCACGTGCAAAGTATGAATACAGAAAGACTCAGGAGGAGTTTATATCCACAAGCTGTTAGGCTCCTGAATCAAAATATGACATTCACCTCCCTCATAAACTGCACAATTTTTGCACTTTGTTTAAGCCCAGAATCTACTTTAGTGAGCACTTCTAGTACAAGGTTTTATTAACTATAAGTGGGAGTAGTCTGGGTGGTATTTTTTTTAGCATTCCATAAATCAGCAGTACCTCAGCATAGATTTCAGATTGACTCGTCTTCCAGCCAACAAATGAAGCCTGTACTATATAAACTAGCCCCCATCCTGAGGGGTTGTAAAGGCATAATAGCTGCCAGCCCTAACGCATGTTTTGTATTGAAAAATATAAATATAAGTTTTGATCTGACAGGCAAACTTAACAGGGAGTTACCATGCAGGCCCCTGTCTTAGCTTACTTGCCTGCCAGGCCCAACGCATGTTGAAAAAGTATATTTTAAAGTTTTGTTCTGACAGACAAGCTTAACAGGACATTACCATGCAGGCCCCCCATTTCATCTCAATTGCCTGCCAGCCCTAATGCCATAATGCATGTTTTTTTTTAAACGCATCATTTTAAGTTTTGATCTGACAGGCAAGCTTAATAACAGGAGTTATCATACCGGCCCTGTCTCATAGCCTGCCATCCCTAATGCGTATTTTAGCGACAACTACAATTACATTTAAAAAATTGCCAGTCAACCTCAAGAGGGACCTAGTGTAATCTCACTTGCCTGACGCATGTTTTAAAAACCCAGACTACTATTAGTTGTAGACCATATCACAGAGATGAGTCTTTAGTAATTGCTTAAAAATCAAGACTCTTAAGTAATTGCTTCTAACATGTATCTGTAAGTCATTCCACAGTAATGGGGTTGTATTAGAGAAAGAACTTCGCCCCAGCTGTTTGTTTAGAAGATAACATGACAGAACAACTTTTAGCAGTTCATGCTAACTAATTAGCATTTTACAATGTTAATGAAGCCTCTTAATTGGAAAAGCATGAGAGGAAACTGTTGCAATGAAGCAAAACACATTTATTTGAAGGAAAACAGCTGAAAATCCCATAATTTATTATGCAAGTCAGGTTTTTGATAAAGGTAAAAGCACAATGAACTACTCTTGACAGGTAGCAAGCTCATACCCAATTAGCAGGACAACTTTTCAACATACCTAGCCTCTCGTATGGGCTTGGGGCATTACATATGCAAATAGAAAGTGAGTAAGAACCAATGAAGGAGCAACAAAATGAACCAATGAAAACGTGGGCACATTTTTTGAGCCACTACTGAAATTAGCATAGGCTCCTGTCCAATACCAAGTAGGTCACCGCTCTGCACTGTGAGTCATGTGGGTCACTTCAGCAGGTTTACCATATGAACCTATTGAAGCGACGGGAGGAACCACCAGCACATATGTCACAGCCCCTGGGAAGGATGTTCCTATGGGAGAGGACCTTAGCTAGGGCCGGACTGGCCATCGGGAGGATCGGGAGTTTTCCCGAACGGCCAGTCCATTGCGGGCCGAATGGGCCGTCACATTTTACTTTGACGGCCGGTCGGACGTATTAAAACAAGTGACAGTAGGCTGCAATGGACTGGCTGTTGCATCCGCAAAACTGCGCTCTGGCGCAGAGTAAATGACTGACAAACGCGGGGAGCGACAGATACAGCGCACGCGCCCCCCCCCCCACCGCTGCCCGCTCCATCCAAAGTCCCGGGCCTAATTTTTGTCCTAGTCCATCCCTGACCTTAGCCCCCACCAATAACAGGAATTAAGGCAGCTGGTAGGCCAAGTCATGGATGTATTCCAATGTGATCGACCCCAGGCGGATCAACATTTTGCTGGAGCATATACACAAATAGTAGTAGTTATCGTTACTACTGCTGAGTTTCACTACTATCCTGAGCGCGAATGCCGCCTAATGAACGAAGCTCTCGGATGAAACAAAGAGCTGGTTTTCGCTGCAAATTTTTCATTGACCGCATCTGAGCTGTGCTAGTTGGACCCAAAAAGCTTGCAGAGCTAAAGTGAATGTCCTTGCTAGGCTATCTTGCTTTTTATGCTAGGCTACCTGGCTTTTTAATCAGTCTATTGCGGTGCTGTTTGTGTGTCGTCCCTCTTTCCCTTTTTTATGTCCTTCTCACCCTTCTACCAGGAACTCTGGATTTAGAAATAAGAGACCGACTGGCGAGCCGAACTGTTTTAAAATGCTTTTATCACCTTTGAAAATGAATGTGTATGTGTGTGTACATTTCCTATATCCTATTTTTTCAGACATGGCTATAGTATGCAGTCTTTAACTTGGTTTGAAAAACTCAATGTGGCCTTCAAGGAAAACTTATTGCCCACCCCTGCCCCATGTGTTGGACTGCAGATCCTTCAAACATAATTCAAATCCATACCTCCAAACTCAGCTGGACATAAAAAAGTTGGCCTTAAATCCTGTCAGATGTACAGTTACGACCTATATACGTCCAGCTTGTGCAAACGACCCTTGGCATCATTGGAGGTTTGGAAAGTATTGTTGATTGAGTGTTGGCTTGTAGGTTGCTGCTGGATGTTACATTTCAAGAACCGTACTCACACACGCACGCAAGCACGCACGCACGCACGCACGCACACACACACACACACACACACACACACACACACACACACACACACACACACACACACACACACACACACACACACACTCGTAGAACACTGTTTTTTAATATATTTAATATATTTCCCAGGGGGCTGTTAGTTCTTATGCTAGTTTGCAGCACTGCAGAAAATAAGTAACACACAAACAAGGAGGAAACATTTTGTGCAATTTTATTTAAGAAGTTTGCTTTACTCTGTGCTGGACATCAAAAATGTAATCACATTACAACTCCTCTGCTTAAACACTTTACTAGTGAAAACAAACATTTTGTCTTGTCTAAATACTACGTAAACTAATATGAACATGATATTCCATTGTCCGGTGGGTAGCCATTTAACACCAGCTACATTGTGGATGAAGTTTGTGATGTATTAATGATGAATGTGAAGAAATTAATGAAAGGCAGTTTCTGTCGAGAATCAGGTTTGTGTCCTGAACTCTCTACTACTGCACTCACATGGACAAATGGTGAATGATGAGACAATTATAGGAGGATAAATTATTGTTACGTGTAGAGGATGAAGCAACTCTGGAGCCATAAGAAAGTTGAAATTCTTTGTTTTTAACTCAGCTGTAACTTTCTTTGACGTTTTTCACGTATCATCAGCACACCAGTCCAAGAGTCTGCGGTCTTACCGGAACATCCATATGTGTATAATCTATAGGCCTCCTACACATCCATGTGTATAATCTATAGCCCTCCTACACATCCATGTGTATAATCTATAGCCCTCCTACACATCCATGTGTATAATCTATAGCCCTCCTACACATCCATGTGTATTATCTTTAGCCCTCCTACACATCCATGTGAATAATCTATAGCCCTCCTACACATCCATATGTGTATAATCTATAGCCCTCCTACACATCCATATGTGTATAATCTATAGCCCTCCTACACATCCATATGTGTATAATCTATAGCCCTCCTACACATCCATATGTGTATAATCTATACCCTCCTAATAGATCTGAATGAACTAACAGAGAGGAGTTGTTAAAAATATATACAGAACAGACCTTCAGGATTTAAATGACAATCAGTACCTTTATACATTTATACTTTGCCTGTCTAGGTCAGTGGGCCTCAAACCCTTCCATGGAGGGCCTAGTGTATGCAGGTTTTCGCTTTTACCTTGTACAAGCCTAATGGAGTAGCTCACTAATTGGTTAGTATCTCCCCTCACCTGGCTAATTATGCTATAATTGAAGGGAAAGACCAAAAACCAGCATACACTAGGCCCTTTATGGAAGGGTTTGAGGACCACTGGTCTAGGTCATCAAGCTGCTTTAGGTAAATCACATTTAAATAACATTAAGTGATTAAGGAGCAATTATGTCTTGAGTCATTATTTGTCTGTTTGGCATAGTTTGTCTTTCTCCCTCACCACATTTTTTATTATCTCTCTAAGCTCTGGAATTAGTCAGCACAATCTGAAATACAGATCTTTGGGGGATTTTGCAGGGAACTCAGAGGTAGCTTTGAGGTTTCTCTCATCTTGATAACAGCTTCAAATATGATAGTCAAACATCTTGCATTATGGTTAATTGGACACCAGATAGGCCATGTAAGGGAGAGATTAGACTTCTGACAAGAATGCCAGCTTTAAAGTCACTGTTAAATACTTTGTTCTAAATCTGGATAGGAGAGTAGGTATTTAATTCAATTCAAAATGTAGATTTATTTATGCAAAGTGTCTATATTTTTTAGTACTTACATTTAAGTTTCTAAGCTCTATATCCAATAAGTACTTCTTCCTTACATACTGGTCCAAAAATACAGTTTTTGTTTTCTGAATTTCTATTATTTTTAAAAATTAATGCATTCCTAAAACTAAGGCTATTTTTATTTCAAACTACTTTATCCTGGTAGTGTTAGCAGAATCTCTACCTTTATCCTGATGCCTTTAGCCTTTATCCTGATACCTTTACCTTTAGCCTGGTAGTGTTAGCAGAATAACTACCTTTATCCTGATACCTTTAGCCTTTATCCTGATACCTTTACCTTTAGCCTGGTAGTGTTAGCAGAATCACTACCTTTATCCTGATACCTTTAGCCTTTATCCTGATACCTTTACCTTTAGCCTGGTAGTGTTAGCAGAATAACTACCTTTATCCTGATACCTTTAGCCTTTATCCTGGTAGTGTTAGCAGAATCACTACTTTTATCCTGATACCTTTAGCCTTTATCCTGATACCTTTACCTTTAGCCTGGTAGTGTTAGCAGAATCACTACCTTTATCCTGATACCTTTACCTTTAGCCTGGTAGTGTTAGCAGAATCACTACCTTTATCCTGATACCTTTACCTTTAGCCTGGTAGTGTTAGCAGAATCACTACCTTTATCCTGATACCTTTACCTTTAGCCTGGTAGTGTTAGCAGAATCACTACCTTTATCCTGATACCTTTAGCCTGATAGTGTTAGCAGAATCACTACCTTAACCTAGCTTCCCTATTAGGAATAGAAGTCTACATTCAGGTCCCTGGACAGCAGATAGCAGAGGTTTTGATTAATTGGTTTCAGGCCCTCGGACAGTATTCCATGCACAGCAGAGAGTGCAGGCTAGCGGACAAGCCCAATCAACTACATGTCTACAGACTGGTCTTTAAACGGGCCAAGATAAAATAGAAGTTTAATTATGTTGATATTACATCTGGGTAACTACTGGCTTTTGAATATCTCTGATATTCAACACTTCTGTAAAAGAGACTGCTTAAAACATCAATATTACTTATTTCACAGCCTCTCTCCTTCAATGTTTTTTCCTCTCTATCTCCATGATTTCTCTTTCAATTTCTCTCCCTCTCTTCGTTGACAATGACATTTAATGAACAGCTAATCTAATCATGAGAAAAATTCATCACCCTATCCTTTCATAACCCCTTGTGCAGAAGCTACCATATTTACAGAATCTGATCAAATTCTCCCCAGATGCCAAAGCTACTACACCTTCCTACACAGTCCATATTGTCCTCCTACCACACAGAACATTGAATGCATGAAAAGTAATGAATTAAAAGATTCATTAATTAACTATTCATCCAGCCAACCGGCCGGCCAGCTGTCTAGACATATCAGAATTAATTTACATGTCCAGTCATCAAGAAGAAAATCACGTGATTGGCTCTAGTTTGAGGTGGGCAGATGCAGAATTATATAACTTCATTCCATAACTTTAATGTGGAATCCACGTGCACATATGCACACACACAAACATGCACGAACACACATGCAGGAGCACACACAAACATAAGCACACACGTACATACACATACTCCTATAAAAAACGGATCTAAACTTTTACTATTTCCATTTTCAGCACACCGATCTCTCAGACGGGTAAAATACGCAGCGCTATTGCTGCGGCTGCTGCCAGCTTGTCGTATTTGAAGTTTATTAAGTATATCAAACCAGGACCAACCCCCTTAGGGAACATTTGCAATCCAAAGCTCCGCTTGCCTTCGCTTCCGTCGCACAAGCTGTCACAAACGCTCTACTTAATTTGCAAAGCAGCACACAGAGGGGAAAATAGGAAAATAGAAAACAAGTGTCATTTTCTCCATGTGTGAATACGCCATTTGCATCTAAATCAGTGCGCTTCCTGTTGGCGTTCCTGTAAGGACAGAGAGGAAGTGCCTCAGTGATGCGATCTGAATGTCTGCATGCATGCAGGACTAATTTCTGTAAAATACAGTTTGAACAACATAGAGGTGTCACCGCAAGTCCTGATTAGGATAAAAGAGTAGTAGTTAGGCTAGTAAGTGCGTGTTTAAGCTTGTCTCTGTCCTTTGGCTGTCTTCCACCCTAAAATAATTACCGGATTTACACTAAAAGCCAAGCACAGAAAAAAATTATATGATTATGACTCATGTTATGAATAGAAACTGAGTGTTCAATAGGTAAGACGCCATTTCTCATCATCAATTCTGCATTTCATTAGTGGTTCTTTTTACAACCTCAGAGTTTGGTCACCATGATAGCTGTTTCATAGCTTGCTCCACAGCTAGCTGAGACATCAGTTACCTAAATAAGAGATTAACAATTTTTTAAGTCGATGCAATATGTGTGACGGAGTGTTCTAGTATGTCTAAAGGGCCGTTAGCATTTTTAAGACTGAGGACAATTCAGAAGTATAGTGTCACTAAAGGATATTTAGCATGTTTAAGACGGTGGACAATTGAGAGGAATAGCATCGCTAAAGGACTGTTAGCATGTTTAAGACTGAGGACAATTGAGAAGAATAGCATCGCTAAAGGACTGGTAGCATGTTTAAGACTGTGAGGACAGTTGCGAGCGATTGCTTGGCTAATGGTCTGTTAGCAGGTTTGAGACTGTGAGGACAATAGACCAGAATAGCGTCTCTAAAGGACTGTTACCATGTTTAAGACAGCAATAGATAATAGAGATGACATCTGGGCCTTAAGACAGGACATGTCCACACTAATATCAGTTATGTAGCTCTGGTGGGAGAAACTCTGCCACGGCAAACATTCCCCTTTCAGTGTCCCACTGGTCTTTACTTATATGTCTATTGCTGATTGTTAAGAGTCACAGGTACACACACCTCTGGGGTTTCTGTTGAACTCTGATTGAAGGTGTCTAACTTCACCTCTTTTCTCCCTCCTACATCCCACTCTCTCCTCTGACCTCATAGTCTGAGGGACCTAACCGCACTTCTATCAACGGCAAAGCCAAACCAAAAGAAATCACCACCATTACACACTGCCCTTTGATCTCTCAATTGCAGTAATGCAAAATCTGCCCCCATCCCCCTTTCCCCTTCCGTGTCAGACATTAATCAGCTCAGGGAAAATACAGTCACAAAAGAAGCCCTTGTCTCCTAAAATGTACAAAGCCTCGTTCTGCACAACCGTGTAATGAAGAGGACTCGAGCCTGGAGCATCAACTCCCTTCTCTCTGTTTCCTTCTCTTTCTCTGTATATTTATGAAAGGTGAAACACAGAAGCTCCGCTCACGCCAATACATTCATTTCATTCTCTAAATGTATTCAGAGTGGCGTTTGGGAAATAGTAGGAGCGCTAAAGTGTGTTGCTCTAGGGAGTGCTCTCAAATATATAGAAGTATGTAGCTGCGTGCAAAATACAGAGTAATATTAAATTCAATGGTGTAGTGAAACGGCAGCCAGGCATAGTGTTCAGGTTAAACCAAGACTTCACTAGAGCAGAATAAGAAGAACAGGTATTGTTGTATGTTTTTTCGCCGACTAGCCCGTGACAGCAAATCTGCTACTTGGCTCTAAAGATGAGTACATTGTGTATTATCTTGTCATCTATAATGGGTCAGATGGCTCAGCGGTTAAGAAGTCAGACTTCTCAGTAGCCAAATGTCGTTGTGTCCTTGAGCAAGGCACTTTACCCTAAAGTGTCCCTGTGCTTAATCTAAGTTGCTCTGGATAAGAGCGTCTGCTAAATGACTTAAAGGTAAATGTTAATCTGTTGTGTGTTTGGATGTATTTCAATACATTTAAACACATTAAATTATAAAATGTTTTGTGACTGCCAGACTATTATTTAAAGTATGTTTTAGATTAATCTTTTTTATATACAAACATAAACAGTTGCAATAAAAATTATTCAACCCCCATTGCAAATCGGGTGTATTGTCAAAATGTAATGACTTGATGTTCAGCTGTTACAAAGAACAAATCAAACAAAAGCAATTGAAATCGCTCAACACAACAAATTTATCAATTGGTTTCCCCAAATCCAACTAAAAATGCAACTGATAATGACTTCACCAGTCTCAAAGTTATTCAACCCCCTGAATAGAATCCATCACAACAGCACAAATATGCATAACAGGTGTTGTCCCAAGCACACCTGATGCTACTATTCAAGGCTTCATTAGTTGTACCAGGTGTGCTTGAGCTGGATCACATGAAATACCTGAATTGGCTAGGGGTTTGTTGAGTATCCTTTTGATTACATGTGAGAAACATGGCTAAGTCAAAAGAATGGTTCACAATGTTAACAGAAGTTGATCATTGCCCTTCACAAACAAGAAACAGGATACAAAAAGATAGTGAAGATACTGAATGTTCCTAGAGACACTGTTGGAAGCATAGTTTACAAGTTCAATGTTAATGGAACAGTGGTTACACTACCTGGACTGGGCAGAAAGAGGAAGCTATCAATGGCTGCAACCAGATTTCTGAGACACAGAATGTTTCCATGCCAGAACTCCAAGACGTACACCACTACTGACCCAAAAGCACAAGAAAAGTCAGCTCCATTATGCTCAAAATCATATAAAGAAGCCACAACCGTTTGGGGATTTTGTTCTGTGGAGCGATGAAACAAAACTGGCTCTTTTCAGCACGATGGATCAGCGGTATGACTGGAGGAAGAAGAATAAAGCACATGTTTAACAGAACACTGCCCACAGTCAAGCAGAGTTGTGGCTTGGTGATGCTCTGGGGCTGCTTTGCATCCTCTGGCACGGGAAACCTGCAGCGTGTGGAAGATCAGATGGATTCTTTGTAGTATCAAGAAATCCTAGGAGAAAATTACATGCCGTCTGTGAGGAAGCTGAAGTTTGGGCATCATTGGACCTTCCAACAGGACAATGATCCCAAGCATACCTCAAATTCCACCAAGGCTTGGTTGCAGAAGAAGACCTGGATGAATCTATAGTGGCCATCACAGTCACCTGACTTGAAGCCCACCAAACATCTCTGGTGGGATTTGTAGATGGCAGTTGCAGCGGACAATCCCAAGAATATAACTGAACTGGAGGTCATCGCTCCTTAGGAATGGGCTAAAATTCCTCAGAAATGCTGCTAGAGGCTGGAAAAGGGTGCTATACTAAGTACTAAAGATACTTGCCATGACGGGGTTGTATAGTTTCGAGACTGGAGAAGTCATCATCAGTATCATTTGCAGTTGAATTTGGGTAAACAACTTGAAGCATTCATTGTGTTGAGGTATTTCAATTGCTTTTGTTTGATTTGTTCATTCCAAACAGATGACAGTCTGTACATTTTGACAATAAACCTGATTTGCAAGTGGGGTTGAATAATTTTTATTGCAACTGTAGTTATTTACACCACATTGTACAATCATACATAATCTGTCTATCAAATCTGTTTTATACAAATGTTGGTATGAATAAAAGCTAATATATAAATATATAGCCCACTGAGCAAAGAATGTGGAAAATACAGTGGCCTCTTTCAAATAATTTTCCTGGGTACAGAAAGAAATATAGTTTTGCATATTTTCAGTAGAACTTAAATATATAATGAAGTTGACACTAAACAGGATTGAAGCAAAACAGATTTGACACTAAACAGGGTTAATGCTAAACAGATTTGACGCTTAATAGGTTTGACATGTGACTTGTTTATCATCAATTCCTTCAGTCAAAGATGATCAACAGACAATAACATAAAACTATCTTCCTTTTAGGATATTTAGTTCAGAAGACCCAAACCAACATCTCACTCCATGTAAATTATTTGCATGACAGTGTTGAACTTAGTTCATTTGGTTTATTATTTTATAACCATTGTTTTACCAGCTAACTGGACTGAGAACATACTCTCCTATTTGGAATATCAATAAAACCATATATGATGTGTTTGTTACATCCATGGGCTGTCACCTTTAACTTGAATATCAATAAAGCAACAATTTGAAAGCAAGATAGTAATTATATTGACATTTTAACTTGTCCAAAGCTACAGAAAATATGTTGCAACATTTGCTGCAGATCTTAAGCAGTGTAGTTTGGTATAATTTTGCTTTGATTTCCTCATGGTAATGAATTTGCTTGGGGTTTTCCACTTGAAGCTACAGTATGCTGGTATGTCAAAACATTATCCTCTTCTTTTCCATTTGACATAGATCTGAGAATCAATGTGAGAAATGATTACTGTACAATGACATGTTGTTGTCATGGAGAACACAACAAATACCATAACACTGTAATCTTATTCTGTTGTCATGAAGAACACAACAAATACCAAAACACTGTAATGTTATGTTGTTGTTATGGAGAACACAACAAATACCATAACACTGTAATATAATGTTATTGTTATGGAGAACACAACAAATACCATAACACTGTAATATAATGTTATTGTTATGGAGAACACAACAAATAACATAACACTGTAATGTTATGTTGTTGTTATGGAGAACACAACAAATACCATAACACAGTAATGTTATGTTGTTGTCATGGAGAACACAACAAATACCATAACACTGTAATGTTATGTTGTTGTCTTGAAGAACACAACAAATAACATAACTCTGTAATGTTATGTTGTTGTTATGCAGAACACAACAAATACCATAACACTGTAATGTTATGTTGTTGTCATGGAGAACACAACAAATACCATAAAACTGTAATGTTATGTTGTTGTCATGGAGAACACAATAAATACTATAACACTGTAATGTGAAAGGCAATTTCATAACTCGTTAGCACCACCTGTCAGCATCTAAAAGTATCATCCATCCATCCATCCTCATCCGCTTATCCGAGATCGGGTCGCGGGGGCAGCAGCTCCAGCAGGGGACTCCAAACTTCCTTTTCCCAAGTCACATTAACTAGCTCCGACTGGGGGATCCCGAGGCGTTCCCAGGCCAGGTTAGAGATATAATCCCGCCACCTAGTCCTGGGTCTTCCCCGAGGCCTCCTCCCAGCTGGACGTGCCTGGAACACCTCCCTAGGGAGGCGCCCAGGGGGCATCCTTACCAGATGCACAAACCACCTCAAATTGCTCCTGTCGACGCAAAGGAGCAGCGGCTCTACTCTGAGATCCTCACGGATGCTTCTCACCCTATCTCTAAGGGAGACGCCCGCCACCCTCCTGAGGAAACCCTTTCCGTCCGCTTGTACCCTGGATCTAGTTCTTTCAGTCATGACCCAGCCTTCATGACCATAGGTGAGGGTAGGAACAAAAACTGCCCGGTAGATCGAGAGGTTTGCCTTCTGGCTCAGCTCTCTTTTAATCACAACGGTGCGATATGTTGAATGTAATACCGCACCCGCTGCGCCGATTCTCCGACCAATCTCCCGCTCCATTGTCCCCTCACTCGCAAACAAGACGCCAAGGTATTTGAACTCCTTCACTTGGGGTAAGGACTCATTCCCCAGGTGGAGTACGCACTTCACCGGTTTCCTGCTGAGAACCATGGCCTCAAATTTAGAGGTGCTGATCCTCATCCCAGCCGCTTCACACTCGGCTGCGAAACAATCCAGTGAGTGTTGAAGGTCACAGGCCGATGATGCCATTAGGACCACATCATCCGCAAAAAGCAGCGATGAGATCCTTAGCCCACCGAACTGCAACCCATCCCCACCCCGACTACGCCTCGATATCCTGTCCATAAATACTACAAACAGGATTGGTGACAAAGTGCAGCCCTGGCGGGGACCAACCCTCACCGGAAACGAGTCTGACTTACTGCCGAGAACCCGGACACAGCTCTCGCTTTGGTCATACAGAGATTGGATGGCCCTAAGAAGGGACCCCCTCACCCCATACTCCCGCAGCACCTCCCACAGTATCTCCCGGGGGACCTGGTCATGAGCCTTCTCCAGATCCACAAAACACATGTAGACAGGATGGGCATACTCCCAGGCCTCCCCTAGCATCCTTGCAAGAGTAAAGACCTGATCCGTTGTTCCACGACCAGGACGGAATCCACATTGTTCCTCTTCAACCTGAGGTTCGACTATCGGTCGAACCCTTCTTTCCAGCATCTTAGAGTAGACTTTACCAGGGAGGCTGAGAAGTGTGATACCCCTGTAATTGGCACACACCCTCTGGTCCCCCTTTTTAAACAGGGGAACCACCACCCCGGTCTGCCACTCCATTGGCACTGTCCCAAACCTTCACCCAATGTTGAAGAGGCATGTCAACGAAGACCGCCCCTCCACACCCAAAGCTTTCAGCATTTCTGGACGGATCTCATCAATCCCTGGGGCTTTGCCACTGTGGAGTTGTTTAACTACCTCAGTGACTTCCACCAGGGAAATTGACGACGTTCCCCTATCATTCTCTAGCTCTGCCTCTAATATAGAGTGCGTATTAGTCAGATTCAGGAGTTCCTCAAAGTGCTCCTTCCACCGCCCTATTACCTCCTCCAGTGAGGTCAACAAAGTCCAATCCTTACTGTATACAGCTTGAATGGTTCCCCGCTTCCCCCTTCTGAGGTGGCGGACGGTTTTCCAGAAACACTTTGGTGCCAACCGAAAGTTCTTCTCCATGTCTTCTCCGAACTTCTCCCACACCCGCTGCTTTGCCTCTTTCACGGCAGAGGCTACAGCCCTTCGGGCCCTACGGTACCCTGCAACTGCCTCTGGAGTCCTCCGGGATAACATATCCCGGAAACACTCCTTCTTCAGTCGGACAGCTTCCCTGACCACCAGTGTCCACCATGGTGTTCGTGGGTTATCGCCCCTTGAGGCACCCAAGACCCTAAGACCACAGCTCCCCACCGCAGTTTCAGCAATGGAGGTTTTGAACATTGTCCACTCGGGTTCAATGCCCCCAGCTTCCACAGGGATGCACAAAACACTCAGCCGGAGGCGTGAGTTGAAAATCGGTCAGACAATGGCCTCCTCCAGACGTTCCCAATTCACCCGCACTACCCCTTTGGGTTTACCAGGTCTGTCCAGTCTTCCCCCACCCCCTGACCCAACTCACCACTAGATGGTGATCGGTTGACAGCTCTGCTTCTCTCTTCACCCGAGTGTCCAGAACATACGGCCTCAGATCAGATGAAACGATTATAAAATCGATCATTGACCTTTGACCTAGGGTCCTCTGGTACCAAGTACACTTATGAGCATCCCTGTGTTCGAACATGGTGTTCGTTATAGACAACCCATGACTAGCACAGAAGTCCAACAACGAACAACCACTCGGGTTTAGATCAGGGAGGCCGTTCTTCCTAATCACGCCTCTCCACATGTCTCCATCATTGCCCGCATGTGCGTTGAAGTCCCCCAGCAGAACTATGGAATCCCCAACTGGAGCCCCATGTAGGACTCCATTCAAGGTCTCCAAGAAGGCAGAATACTCTGAACTCCTGTTTGGGGCATATGCACAAACAACAGTCAGAGTTCCCCCCCCCACAACCCGCAGGCTCAGGGAGGCGACCCTCTCGTCCACCGGGGTAAACTCCAACGTAGCGGCACTCAGCCGGGGACTTGTGAGTATCCCCACACCCTCCCGGTGCCTCACACCCTGGGCAACTCCGGAGAAGAAACAAGTCCAACCCCTATCCAGGAGAATGGTTCCAGAACCAAGACTGTGCGTAGAGGTAAGCCCCACCAGATCTAATTGGTAGCACTCCACCTCCCACACAAATTCCGGCTCCTTCCCCCACAGAGAGGTGACGTTCCACGTCCCCAGAGCCAGCCTCTGCTGTCCAGGTCTGGTCCGTCGAGGCCCCTGACCTTCATTACCACCCATTTGGCAGCGCACTTGACCCCAGTCGGTTCCTCCCACAGGTGATGGGCCCATGGGATGGAGAAGGAGGTGCCACGTTGCTTTTTCGGGCTTTGCCTGGCCGGGCTCCGTGGCAAACCCGGCCACCAGGCCCTCGCTGACGAGCCCTCCATCCAGGCCTGACGGGGGCCCCGGGCTTCCTCCGGGCAGGGTCTCTCTTCTTCTACCTCGATTGTTCATGTGGTTTTTAGAGCCATTCTTTGTCTGGTCCCTCACCTGAGACCACATTGTCATGGGAGACCCTACCAGGAGCACCAAGCTCCAGACAACACAGCCCTCAGGTTCACAGGGACACACAAACCTCTCCACCACGTTAAGGTGATGGTTCCCGGAGAGGTCAAAGTATCAGAGTTGAGATTTAGGTTTTATTTAAATCCATTTATTCAGATAATTCTTATACACTGACATGTACCGTAGAGGTCAAAGGTCAGAGTGTGATGCAAAAATTACACAAAAGCAAAAATGGTTCTCAAAGGGTTATCCTATGGATACATCCGAAGAAACCTTTTGGAACCCAGGGTGTAACTTAGGTCACTCTGCAAGCAGTTTTATCTAACTGAGTACCGTACGTCCTCATTATCTATAGTACTAATTTTACCTAACTGAGTAAACCCTCTGTATCCTTGTACTCATTTTACCTAACCAAGTTCTCTGTGTCTGTAGTACAAATCATACCTAACTGATTAAACCATTGATATCTACAGTATAGTCCAAGTTTAACCTAGCTGAGTAAATCCTCTCTCTAGTTCTAGTTTTACATAACTGAGTAAACCCTATGATTATCTAGAACTAATTTTACATAACTGAGTAAGCCTTATGATTATCTAGAACAAATTTTACCTAACTGAGTAAGCCCTCGGTACTGTATCTGTAGTACAAAACCTTTCTGAGTAAGCCCTCTGTTAATGTAGTACTCATTTTACCCAAGTAATCCCTCCGTTAATGTAGTACTAATTTTACCCAAGTAATCCCTCTGTTAATGCAATACTAATTTTACCTCACTGAGTAAACCCTATGATTATCTAGAACTACTTTTTCCTAACTGAGTAAGCCCTTGGTATCTGTAGTAGTAATTTTACCTAACTGAGTAAAGCCTCTGTACTGTATCTGTAGTACAAAACTTTTCTGAGTAATCCCTCTGTTAATGTAGTACTAATATTACCCAAGTAATCGCTCTGTTAATGTAGTACTAATTTTACCAAAGTAACTCCTTTGTGTATGTAGTACTAATTTAACCCAAGTAATCCCTTTGTTAATGCAGTACTAATTTTACCTAAATAATCCCTCTCTATCTATTGTACTAATTTCATTTGAGTTCTGTATCTGTAGTACTAATTTTACTTGTTTAATCCCTCTATATCTGTAGTACTAATTTCATTTGAGTAATCCCTCTGTTATCTATTGTACTAATTTTACCTGAGTATTCCCTCTGTATCTGTAGTACTAATTTTACCTGAGTAATCCCTCTGTATCTTTAGTACTAATTTTACCTGAGTAATACCTTTGTATCTTTATTACAAATTTTACTTGTGTAATCCCTCTATGTCTGTTGTAGTACTTTTACCTGAGTTATCCCTCTGTAGTACTAATTTTACTTGTGTAATCCCTCTATGTCTGTTGTAGTACTTTTATCTGAGTTATCCCTCTGTAGTACTAATTTTACTTGAGTAATCCCTCTGTATCTGCAGTACTAATTTTACCTGAGTAATCCCTCTGTATCTGTAGTACTAATTTTACCTGAGTAATACCTTTGTATCTGTAGTACTAATTTTACCTGAGTAATCCCTCTGTATCTTTAGTACTAATTTTACCTGAGTAATATCTTTGTATCTGTAGTACAAATTTTACTTGTGTAATCCCTCTATGTCTGTTGTAGTACTTTTATCGGAGTTATCCCTCTGTAGTACTAATTTTAATTGAGTAATCCCTCTGTATCTGAAGAACAAATTCTTCCTGAGTAATCCCCCTTTATCTGTAGAACAAATTTTACCTAACGGAGTAAGCCCTCGATAACTGTAGTACTAGTTTTACCAAACTGAATAAACCCTCTGTATGTTTAGTTCTAGTTTTACCAAACTAATTAAAATTTCTGTCTCTCTAGTACTAAATTTACCTGAGTAGTCACTCTGTATGTCTAGTACTAAATTTACCTGAGTAATCACTCTGTATCTCTTGTACTAAATTTACCTGAGTAATCACTCTGTATCTCTAGTACTAAATTTACCTGAGTAAGCCCTCTGTATCTGTAGTACTATTTCACCTAACTGAATAAACCGTTGATATATGAAGTACAAGTTTGACCAAACCGAGCCCTTGGTATCTGTAATCCCTGACAGTCTGATGAGCATGTTTGATAACAGCTTTTTTTCCACCAGATTTTTTATGTGAGATAGGAAGTTTCTAATTGACAACCGTACGTACAATCACTTTCCAGTGTCTGGTCTTCCTGAATGTTGGTAAATGTGAATTGTGAGCAATAACAATTTGTCATCAGGTAAAATACCTATACAAAAGATAAATAGGATAGAAGGATTAAAGAATAGTTATAAGACACAGAAAGCTGCTAATGCCACACTACTATCACACATTTTCTAACTCTATAACAACCTCAAAAAAAGCTCTATTAGAAATAGTTGCCCCAAGTGAACAGAAAGCCTCAAATGTGGGGGTCTGGGTTATGGACTATTTAGTTCTGAATTGGCTAGTGTATGGCTGTTGTCAGACAAGCCTACAGACCTGATGCTCATATTAATGCACCAACATCGCTCTGCCTCCAACTAAATGTTTCATTACAGGCAGAGGGCAGACAATTTCTCAGCCTGTATGTGGCCGCACGTTGCCAAGCGCCTTCTTAAGGGAAAAGTAAAGCATGACAAATTGAAATAAATGAGAGAGTGGAGTGTGGAGGGGCTTCTCTACGTCAAGCTGAAGGGTAGGGTGGGGTTTTCTCTGTACTCCTTACAATCCTCAGTGTGACATACGATTGACATATAGCATAAAGTCTGTTTTACACATAGAAATAGAATGATTAGAAGTGCCATTCCAATGCAAATAAATGTAGCAGAATGTTCAGAGTGGCAGCCATTTTTTCGTGTACCATTCCATTGAAAAGATCTAGCTGCCTACTTCCGCATTAAATTGATTCGCGTGTTGTTACCATGACAACTAACGACAGTCGCCTTTTTTTGTGTACTAATCGAATGACCAAGCAAAACAGTTTAATAAGGCTTCTATAGATTTAATTTCTGGTTTTACCTCAGCAGTTGCCTCAAAGTGCTTATACAAATTCCCAGCTTGGCCTTTTTAAGGACAAATTGCTCATTAAGCTATGCAAACACTCAGACAAATAGCATGTACAAAATACATACTTCAAAATGGGGAGCTATTACATCCTAATAAAACGCTGTCAGTAGCAGCCACACCCTGTCAATAAAGAAGAAACCTCTGCCTATTATCGGCCACCCACTATTATCGGCCAATACTAGCGGATTAAAAAGTTCAAAAGTTTACATTCACTGAGAAACAACAGTACATTTTGCTATCAAGTATACACTTTCAGCTAGACATCCACCAATTTTCATGCAATTTTATGTTTGTTGTTGCTATTTTTTAAAGGTGATGTGTCGAAAAATGTTGCATTGACCTAACCAAAGGCTTTTGGGCAACTTAAGTTGGCCGAGTTGGGAATTACCGAACATGCTGAGGTGTATTTAGTGACTGAATTGTCTGAAACATGACTGGCACTCTTTAGGGATCTGGTGTGATCCTTTAACAGGAAGTCAAGCAAACAAACTAGCTTTTGACTAGTGATCAAACAAAATAGGGATCTAACCGATAAACGGGGACAGCGGCCAATAATAGTGGGTCATATTTTTCAGCTACACAGCTACACGGAAAGGCCATTCCAATTCAAATCAATGTAGAAGAATGGTCAGAGCGGCAGCCATTATTATGTGTACCATTCCATTGCAAAGATCTAGTGTCCTAATTCCATATTAAACTGCTTTGCGTGTTGTCACCTTGACAACTAACAACAATCGCCATTTTGTTGTGTACTAATCAAATGACCACGCCAAGCAGTTCAATGGCCTTTCTATCCATTCTATTTCTATGGTTCTACACTATGACCATATATGTTGACCATACAGCAACATCTGATTCTAGGCTCAGGTAATATGTCTGACGACAGGCTAATTAAAATACAAGCTTTTCTGACAAGATAAAAGTCATAGAAATGATCTTACTAGTTGATCATGTTGATTTGATCTATGATTTGTTGTGGGTTTTGGATCGTTTGGGGGACATATTGTACCCATCAACCCACAGATACAGAGGTGTGCGTGAGCCTCTCGTCTATTACAAAGGACGCTGCGATAAATCTGAATTCTGAACAGGGTAAGAACGCTCAAGCGTGCGACAGGTGCACACACACAGACACCCCCCCGCTTCAAAATAAATAAAGAAAAGAAAAGAAGAAACGTGCACACGCACACGCGCACACGCACACAATCTCACCGTGCCCTCGGACTCAAACCCTTCACATCACACAAGTCGACATTCCGACACTGCAGGTGTGTTACCACAGCAACAAGCTCTTTTCATCTGGAGCTGGGCTGGCGTTCTCATTGCGTATGCAGATACAGAAGCACTCTCTCGCTCGACAAGTCAATCATACTTTCATCTCATTTCTTACTTCTGATTGGCTTGTTCTCCACATGCCCTCCTTCTAAGTCTTGACCTTCACACACGGCTGACTGATGAATGGCAAAGTGCAGAGAACCACCCGCACTTCTCTTGTGTTTGTGTGATGGGTTCTGTTCAGAGAACAGTGCACATCCATTATGGATTGGTGCCTGTGTGCATTTTCATGTGCCTGTGCCCGTAGAGGGCTCCACAAGTTCCTTATCGATAAAGCTCCGTTTACTTTGCTTGACTACTTCCAAGATCCCAGGGGGCTGAATTATTGACTTTTCCTCTATCTCCCTCCAGCTTGTCCTCTCAGGTTGTCTGCTTTATTCCTTCAAAAGAACTGATGATGGATTCAAAGAGGAGGAAGAAACGTAGACCAAGTCATGATTCTCTGGGCAGTTAGCTTTATTTATCTCCTACCTGATCAGCTAAGTGACATCCACTGTGCTTGTAGTTGAGGGCGTGATGAACGGAGATGATCCGCATGACAGAAGAAGCACAGATGAGCTAGTGTTGTACTGTGGCTGATCTGAGTTAGTTTAGTAATATTCTATGGTTTGTGACCATTTGTATTGTTTCTCCTGCTCTATGCCAAGCTGGAACTACCATGGGTATACATACAGGTAGAGACAGGCGCACTACATTTCTAAAGCAACTACAAATTTGGTCAGACATCTTGGATCAGTTGCAAGAGGCAGGTTGTATTGTCAGATTGTGGTATTTCGTTTTCTGACATACGAACAAACCAGTATGTAGTACTGAATGTGGTTACTGAGTTTTGCCTGAGGTAAAACAAACAAAAAAGCAGCACAATGCCTGGAATAATAAAAACAGAGATTGCAGTTCATTGAATTGTCAATGCTTTAAATTTGATGTACCAATCAATGCGTTTCCATAATCAATACGTAGTATTTTTTTTACCACAGCAGCCTTGCCATCCGCATCAACCACTGGCCACATCCATTTAATCTCAACACAGATCAAAGAGAGGGAGAGAAAAAGGATTTGATGACATCATGTCATTCCCGGCACCGATAACAACAAAGACAAAACATTCAAAGGGGGAATGTGCCCTTTGTTCGTGTCCATATTTGGCTACAATAATCTGATGAAAAGTGCAGAACAGAGAAGTTGAGATAGAGAAAGTACTTTTGATTCACAGTGGGGGATGGAGAGGGGCAGAGGGGAAGCTAATTTAATTTTGACTGATGGATCCGGTGAAGGGTGGGGGGCTGTGTGAATTGTTTGCTTGTGGAAATAAAATATATTTGAATGCTTTGGTTTAGATTGAAGTCTTCACAAACACACAGACAGACCAATTTCGCTCCAGCCGTCTGTAGACAACTAAAAAATGGGTAATATTTCTTTATACTTTCTAAAAGAAATTACACCACTAGCTGTCTTGTTAGAAATTATCTAGTCAAATACACAATGGTCCGCAAACAATCAAAGCTGAAAAAATAACTGCAAAGACTGCTGTGAACAAAATCAACAACGCCATCAGTTCAATTATGTCATTCTAGCAGACAGATAGAACAGACCAAAGTGGCATCAATACTAACCAATAGGAGAAAGAAACTATCAAATTAACCCAGGCTATGGTAGAGTAACCAATAGGAACATACACAAAAAGAGAATGGTTTTGCAGGCGGTGGCCACAGACAATTGCTCTCTCCTTTTCCTTCCTAAATGATTCGTCTTCAGTTTGGCATTTAGCTAGTGTCCTTGTCACTATTGATAGCATGAGGCTGTACCTGCAGCCCATTCAGGTTGCACAGGTAGTCCAGCTCCTCCAGGATGGCATATCCATATGTGCCGATGGAAGAAGGTTTGCTGTGTCTCCCTGTACAGTCTCAAGAGCATGGACGAGATACCAGGAGATGGGCCATTACACAGGGAGACCTGGACAGGGCTGTAGAAGTGCATCAACCCAGCAGCAAGACCGGTATCTGCTTCTTTGTGCGAGGAGGAACAGTATAGGATTACTGCTAGAGCCCTACAAAATGATCGGGCTATGGGTCTGCATGTTATTGACCAAAATGTCAGAAACAGACTCCGTCGAATGAGGGCCCGACATCCTCTAGTGGGACCTGTGCTCACAGCCCAGCACCTTGCAGCTTGATTGACATTTGCGAGAGAACACCAGTATTTGCAGGTATGCCACTGACACCCCGTTGTCTTCACAGATGAGAGCAGGTTCACACTGAGCACATGTGACAGATGTGAAAAAGCCTGGAGACGCCGTGGTGAATGCTATAATTCCTGCAACATCATCCAGCAGGACCAGTTTGGCGGTGAATCAGTGATGGTCTGGGGAGGCATATTCTTGGAGGGTCACACAGATCTCCATGTGCTAGCCAATGGTACACTGACTGCTATTATGTCCCGGGATGAAATCCTCAGAACCGTTGGCAGAACTTACACTAGTGTAGTTTGCCCTGGGTTCCTCCTGGTGCAGGACAATGCCCGGCCTCATTTGGCCAGAGTGTGTAGGCAGTTTCTGGATGATGAAGGCATTGATGCTATTGACTGGCCCTCACGTTCCCCAGACCTGAATCCAATGAAGAACCTCTGATGTTATGTATTGTGCATCTGACACCACCAAGTAGCATCACAGACTGTCCAGGAGCTCACTGATGCCCTGATTCAGGATGGTAGGCGATCCCCCAGGACACCATCCGCCATCTCATTAGGAGCATGCCCAGACATTGTCGGGAGTGCATACAGGTACGTGGGGGCCATACACAATACTGAGTCACATTATGAGTTGCCGTTGGAACAGCCTGTGATTTCAATTGTTTACTTCGGTGTGGTTTTCTGTGTGGTTTTGTATCTAACCCTCAACAAAACATTTTGTTCAATCTACCATTGTTATGTCATTTTGTTCTCAAAAAATTAAACAATGTATGGTAAAGATGTTGATCATTCATATGTTTCAATCATCGACACACTGTGATTTGTGTGTTCCCTTAATTTTTTGAGCAGTGTAGAAAAAACCTGTGCAGCAAGTGTGGGTGACATCTCCCTTCCTCTCCTTTCTTTTTCACTAAAATTATCACTTTATGATGGAAGGACCCATTTGGTGAAACCCATGCAAATAATAAACAGATTCCTCATCATCAATGCAACTGATACTGACACACAAACACGTGGTCATCAAACTGACATGTATGCATACACAACACACACATAAAACCCAAACCAGTTTTACCAAACAAGGATTTCTTTTTGGACTACTGGTGCCTGTCTTTTTTGTAAATAAATGTAAACATTTTTAACTTTTAAGGTGCGGGATATGAGCAGAATGTGAACATGATATTTACAGTTTAAGAACAGGTATATGCATATTTACAGTATATGAACAGTGTAATGTATATTATATACAGCAGTATAATGTGAAATTTGTTTAAGCTTTTAAGGTGCAGGATATGCAGGAAATGTAGTCACTATGTAGTTACTGTGTAGTTACAGTTGTATATAAAGTATATGAAGTTGTGCTCATAAGTTTGCATAACCTGGCAGATCGATTACAAGGGTATGCACACTTTTGAGTACAACTGTATCTACAGTATATGAACTGTATAATGTATGCATTATACTTTAACGTAATATCATATTGTAAACAACAGTCAAATGTAAAATACTTTTTAACCTTTAAGGTACAGGATATGAGTGGAATATGAACAGTATATCTACAGTATCTGTACAGTTATGTGCTGTGTGGGGGGAAGCAGAGTCTGTTTGGATTTGGGGGCATGTTCATGAGGCCTACTGCTGTACGTAAGAAACTGTTGTCTTGATAGACCTCAACCATCTTCTGGGAGAGAAGAGTTCCAAATAGCCAATTTCTGGGGTCAGAGGGATCGGCCACAATGTTTGCTGCTCTTTTCCGAGTTCTGGAGGCGTGTATGTCTTGTAACGAAGGCAGATTGCAGCCACTCACCCTTTCTACAGAGTGAATGATGCGCTGCAGCCTGCCCTTGTCCTTGATGGTGGCTGCAAGGTTCCAGATGCTGATGGAGGAGGTCAGGATGGACTCTATGATGGCAGTGTAGAAGTGCACCATCATAGTCTTTGGCAGGTTGACCTTCTTCAGCTGCTTCAGGGCGGATAGCGAGACAAAGGTCGCGTTTACAATCCGATCTATTTCAGCAACATTTTCAAGTTCGCTCGGGATGAGACAAAATAAATTCCATACTGTTTGTATTTACATTGTCATATCTCAAGACAGCAATCGCGCGTTTGTGGGTCTGTCATTCAAGAAGTCTTAGAAACCAGCCCAGCCCACTGATCGCAATACACATTTCTCCTGGGCTGTTTACAAAGCCCCAGGTGGGATCTTTCAAATTCTTGTTGTGCGCTACCTCTGGATTAACTGATAATGCAGTTTAATAGTAAATATATATATAGAAATAGTCAACAATGAGACAGATGATAATAATCCGTCTAGGCACTATCAAGTCTCAGACAGCTTGGCGAAGGTACAGAGGAGAATCCTAGAATGGTCAATATTCCAAGCAGGGCAGGTACACGGGTAGGCACAGGCAGAGGTACAGGGCGTAATCCAAGTCGTAATCAGGAAACAGGCACAATGGTCAATACAGGCGTAGTCAGGCAACAGTACAGAAACAGGATCAGGATCTCGGTAGTCAAAAGGAAAGCACGGGTCAATACACAAATAGGCAGAATAATATATGATGAAAACGCTCAGTAGTCTGATAAAGAACAATACCTCGCAATGAGGAACAAACACACTCTGGCATATATACTGGCATGGGTAATGAGCAGGTGTTTAGAATTCCTGTGATTGGGACCTTCAGAGTGTGCTGCCTTCATGTGTGAGAGGATCTTGCTAAGTGGCAGTGGAGAGGACGGATGGAGAAGCATTGCGACTGGATCTTACAACGTCTCTCTTCAATACCGAGAGGTCATTGTAATGGCAGGAGTGGGGGTGATTTAGATGGATGCTTGTGTTGTGTCCTCAATGATGGGGGGCTGGAGAACTGGGCCAGTGGGCTGCTGTAGATGCACAAAGGCAATAGGGATGCTGTCAGGACTGTCCCTTTGTCTTTCAAATCTACAGTAGAACTCATTCAGGTCATTGGCAAGTTGCAGGTCATTGATGGAGTGGGGGGTTTTTGGCTTGTAGTTGGTGATCTGTTGTACGCTTCTCCAAACAGCAGCAGGGTCATTGGCTGAGAACTGTAATCTCTCTCAGGGCAGCTGACAGGGGGGGACAACCGGGTATGTTGTCCCGGGCCCAGTCCTGAGGGGGGGCCCAAATTTTGTTTTTGCACAGTAATTTTTTTTAGTGGGGGGCCCAAAATGTGGAGTTTGTCCCGGGCCCACAGATTCCTGTCAGCAGCCCTGATCTCTCTGCATACATGCCCATGGCTTCCTTTACTGGCTTTCTAAACCTGTATATGGCCATTCTGTACCCATCGCTGTCCCCACTCCTGAATGCTTCCTCTTTTGCTAAATGCAGTATGGGCTTAGCCATGAACCAGGGTTTATCATTGTTGTAACTAACCCTGGTCCATGTCGGTACATAGCTTTCCTTACAGAAACTGATGTAAATTGTTACATCTGTATATTCATCCAGACTGTTAGTGGCAGACTTGAAAATGTCCCAATTAGTTTCAGAAGGATCAGAGTGTGTCCTACTGGAGCAGTTAATCTTGTTGCCGCAGTGCCATTAGCACAGACCTACATTATAGCGGCTAGCTCAAGAGAGGGGACACTACCTGCAACGGATCTTTGCAAAATCTCGTCTAAATCATCACAACAGTCTATTAATCATCCAATGGTGAGTGAAACTCCCAAATTGATGGCACATGATTAATCTTGAAAAATAAAGCGAAAAGCTGCACACTCTATACTCCGATGCATACAAAATTTATTCCCACTAATGTTTCGACAGAAACTGTCATCTTCAAGGTATCACGTGATCAATTTCAGCATCAAGTACGGAATAACAATGTAGCTATACATAGCTTTTAACATTGTGTATAACACAGGAAAAAAACTGAAAACTTTTCAGAGTACATTTTGGCTGTAGAATTCCTTTGGCCTATAATCAATGGCTTGCATAATTCTGCCCTGGTGGTACAATTGAAATGTGACAATATGCTTACTTTCTGGTAAGATTGTTTTTTTATTTTAAGAGTTATGAAAAATGACCACATATTTATGAAAAAAGTACCAGCGAAATAAAATGGACAGCTCCCTCTTTGAAAATGTCAAGGTTCAAACTTTCACTCCCAATCCAAAATTCATGAGATGATAGACACCTGAAAAAATGTGATTTTTCCAAAATTTGTTTTAAAAACAACACTTCATTTATGACTATCCGTAAGACCTGAAGACTTGCATTATCTCCCTGAGTCAGTGCCTATAAGCTTTAGTTCAGCAGGCTAACACCGTTTCTTGCATTTAAAAACATGCATTTAGACCCTGTTTGTAGAACATGCATTTTCGTCTTTATTCATGCCTCTCCTTCACGTGGTAATAAACAAATCTCTCCCTCTCCTCAAACATCTTTGAACTTGACACTCCATGCTCTATTCTTTCTTCTCTAGTCATTCTATTCTCTCTGCTTTAATTATCATCTTGTTCCCAAAAGCCTGAGACGGAGTACCATCACACTACCATGGCAACCATTTGCTAATAATTCAGCACCTTTCTGTGGTGCAGCTGGTGAATAGAATGAGGAAGTAACGTGAGCACTGTTGAAAGACCATTCATTATGGAGCAAAGATGAATTCTAATAACCCGTTGTAATGTTTTTCTGTTCCCCAACCTCCCCCCTCCATCTATACACCCCACTTTCTGTTTCTTGTCCTCCTGAGTCTCCACTGCGCATCCCTCTTACTTTGCTCTTAGCTGTATGATATGAGAGTGGATGCATCAAGTCACAATCTAATATTCTCCATGGAGAGGTGGAGAGGCCTCAAAATACCAATTTTTTTAAAGGGCGGGGGTCTTCAAAACAGAATGGAAAGACCAACTTTGGAAACAAGGTGATTTGTTTGGGAGGTTGTTGGCGTGGAGGACACCTGCTCTGATGATGCTGCTTGACGTGTTGACAGAGCAAAACAACAACATGTTGGGGTCCGCGTGGTGTATGGGGCTAAGTCGCTGCATTGCAGGACACTCTACTTTACGATGGTCATGGGTTCGAGCCTGACTATGCTTTCTCGGATTTGGTTTGGATACAATTTTGCTTGTAAGTTTGCATACCTTGGCAGAAATTGTGACATTTCTGCATTGAATTTGACATTATGACTGTTCATGCCTAAAAATCTGACTGTTATGTAAGGATAGTGATCAAATGAAGCCATTAAGTATCACACAGTTGTTTGGTTCCTTTGTAACAAAGTGAAACACAGGTTAAAGATGGCAATTTAAGGTTACCTGTGGCATTTTCAATTGCAATTAGTGTCTGTGTATAAATAGTCAATGAGTTTGTTAGCTCTCATGTGGATGCACTTAGCAGTCTAGCTCTTGAGCCATGGGGAGCAGAAAAGAACTGTCAAAGACCTGTGTTAATAAGGTACTGGAACTGCATAAAGTTGGAAAAGGATATTGCCTTTGGGGATCTATTGATACCAAGCCAAGTTCAGGTTGACCAAGAAAGATTTCAGCCAAAACTGCCAGATGAATTGTTCGGGATACAAAGAAAAACCCATAGGTAACCTCAGGAGAAATACAGACTGCTCTGGAAAAAGATGATGTGGTCGTTTCAAGGAGCACAATACAACGATACTTGAACAGAAATTACCTGCGTGGTCGTTTAGTCAGAAAGAAGCCTTTACTGCACCAGTTCCACAAAAAGCCCTGTTACAACATGCCTGACAACATCTTGACATGCCTCACAGCTTTTGGCACACTGTAATTTGGAGTGACGAGACCAAAATACCACTTTACGGTCACAACCATAAGCGCTATGTTTGGAGAGGGGTCATCAAAACCTATAGTGAAAATAATACCATCCTCACTGTGAAGCATGGTGGTGGTTCACTGATGTTTTGGGTGTGTGTGAGCTCTAAAGGCACAGGGAACCTTGTGAAAATTGATGGCAAGATGAATGCAACATGTTATTCAGCAATACTGGCAGACAATTTGCATTCTTCTGCATGAAAGTTGCGCATGGGACACACTTGGACTTTCCAGCACGACAATGACCATAAGCACAAGGCCAAGTTGACCCTCCAGTGGTTAGAGCAGAAAAAGATGAAGGTTCTGGAGCGGCCATCACAGTCTCCTGACCTACATATCATCAAGTCACTTTTGGGAGATGACCAAAGACTTTGTATGACCTGGAGCCAATGATGGGCAGCTATACCACCTGCAAGAATTCAGGTCCTCATAGACAACTATAACAAATGACTGCACACTCTCAATGATGCTAAAGGGGGCAATAGACTCCCATGTGACAATGTCCCTTGTATTGTGTTTTAGTTTGTCTTCCAGTCCAGGTTTTTGGTCTCTCCCTAATGTGTCCTTTTATGTCCTTAGTTGGTTCCTTGTTTAGTTCATTTTGGTTAAGTGTTCCCAGCTGGTATTAGTTATGTCATTAGTGTACTTTATATTGCCTTCTGTTTGTGCCCTTGTTGTTGGTCATTGTCTCCTGTCATTCGGTATGTACACAGTCTTTATGAATTCTGTTGTTTTGTGTTTTCAAAGATATTAAGTTGGTTGTTTGTAGGGAAGTTTTGTATCCCTGTTAAATAAATATTTCACCATTGAGAAATGCTCCTGCCTCCTGCCTACCTAACCGTAAAATGTGACACTGTATTGAGAACAGAGGGTAGGCAGACTTTTGAACAGGGGTCGTTGCCATGTTTTCTGTTATGATTGTGCCATGCTTGTCCATGACCTACAGTTGAATATGACTCTCATGAGTAAAAATGAAAAAATAAAAATAACAGCATGTTTGTGGTGCTTAGACGAGAAAGTACATTTTGATACCATTTACTATGAATACTTCCAAACAATTCTTTCTAATAGGTATATTAATTTGAAGAAATCTGAGCATTATCTTACATAGACACACATTCTGTGGTTTAACATTTACTATGCAAATTACATTGCAGGTGTCATGGCTAAAACCGTATCACTTCGTGCACACCAAGTCAACAACTCATTTGCACTATATCGAGTTGTACACACCTGTTAGCAGAAATGTGCACACAGTCGCACACGTACACACAATCAAACATACACACACTCACACATGCACATCAACACAGGACTACAATCTCACCTCAGGCAACAATAATCAATTAGAATGTTCTGGCAAAGCCTGACTGCACCATGTAAATGATGTGATACAAATGAGTCTTTCCTAATTAAACATTTTAATTGAGTAAAGAGGTGTGTGGTGTGATGTCTGAGAAGGTTACCAGGGCTGCTGTGTCTGCTAGCTTAGTGTATCTGCACAGCAACAACAAGAACGAATGCCTAAGGTACTGTTTATGATGATAAATGTGAATAAAGTTGTGTTGTTTTTAATTAGTTATTATGGGAAACATGGAGCACTGGTAACTTTGATAGAAATGATTTATTTCCTGTTGTCTCCACATGCACGCACACAAGCACATAAAGTTCACCTGCAAGAAAGACTGTCCTTCCTGTAAAAAAAACAACTAGCATTGGGGGCTAATTCCATGTTGCAGGGTTTGTCCGAAAGGCAAAAACTGAGCAACGATTAAAACCAGATTCCTTTTAACTCTCAGGTTGCAATATTTAAAAAGTGAGATACTCTTTCTGGCAATGTTTGTTCATATAAAATTTTAAAATAAATGTAAATTTAATTGAAAACAAAGTTTAACTTTTGTCTAAATTGAAGAAATTAAACTTTGTTTTAAACATCACCTTTAAACATTTCTGTGTACCTTACAGTGAGCCAGATCAATAACATTGACAGAGTTGTAAAAAGTATAAAGTAAAAGTACTCGGCTGGGCTCACCTGTTTTGGGATGTTCCTAAATAAAACATAAATGACCAGATAATGGGAGTTTATAACTAACTAGCGACCATAATAAATCATTTAGGTTTTTTTAATTCGATTTGGGTATAAACTATAATATGAAAGCTGTTTAAAGTTCTGTGAATTAACACGTTAGATGTCTGTAATATTTACAACATAGCACTGCATAATATTATGGTAAAAACTACCTGAAATTAGAAGGTTAGAGTGACTAATGGTGGGTTGGCGCGAGTTGGTATGTGTCATACCAAGAAACAGGACCAATGTTAATCTTCTTTAAATGTACTTATTGTACTTTCAGATAACATCAACGAAGGTATGAACTGAATATTGATACATTCAGATTCTCTTCAAGTGCTTTGAATCAAACAACTATTTACTAGACAGCAAACATGATGATCAGTGTGCTGTCAAATATTTAAAAATAAGTTAATTGACAGTAATGCATAATGTTTATGATGTAAACTACCATCAGAAATAAAAACTTTAACTGACTTCTGAGTCAGGAAAAACCCTGAATAGCGACATAAAATAAATAAGGCAATTTAACTATGTATACACATAGATAGAACAATTTATTTAATTAGAATGTCATATTCATGATACTTTTAATTTTAACTCTTTGTGGCAGCCAAAATTATGATAAAGATTTGTGTATTTATGAATTGTTTATTTATTTCTTAGCACCAATTTTTTTGTTGTTGTTTTTAAGCATTCACACAGTAATTCAGTAATTCAAAAAATACAGTAATTCAGTTATTCCTGTAAACAAATAGGCAATAAACTTATTAAAGCTTTAATATTTTATTGGAGCAATTATTGGGCATATGCTCACGTCTCTCTTGTCACTAGCTTCTTGTACAATGGTTGAATATGCGGCATGGGGGTGCACCAACCGCTCAGAGAAGGGGGTCAGAATGTCTGTCTTACCTGCAGAAAGTGAGAGAAGAAGAAATGGTTAAACAAAGTGAACAGCTGTCACATCCGGCCGAGTGTGGGCTGGTATATGGACTCCCTTCTTGTTGAGTTACTCCCCTGTGTGCGTCTTAGTTAGACTGCTTCGCTGTGTGTAATTGGTCGTGGATGAGGTGGGCTTTCTCCCTCACTGTGTAAAAGTGCTTTGGGTTCCTTGGAAGAAAAGCGCTATATAAGTTGAATGCATCATTAATGTTTTAGTTCCAGCTAGTGTTCGTTCAAGTGCTTTGCATGGTGTTTTAGTTCTGCCTTTATAGTCTGTGTATGTCCCTCGTTTCTGTGCTTGTTCCATGTGTCACTTTGTGGTAATTTCTCCCCTGTGTGTTTTTGTTTTGGTTCTGTTTTCCCGCTCTTTGGTCACATGTTCCCATCTCATGTTTTTGTCAGCCTATCGGTTCTTTTGTTTAGTGCACACCCTCCCCTCGTTAGTATGGTATTTAGTTCTGTGTGTTCGTTTGTTTGGTGTGGTTCATTGTTTCTTGTCCAGTTCATCTAAGATTTCAATAAAAGTCTATGTTTGGTGAAGACTCGACTGCCTCCCCTTTCTAATGAATCGTGATAGCAGCAGCATTATTTTTGCCATGGCGTAGCGCCAAGGTAAAATGAATGTATTGGAAACACTAACTGATAGACTGAAAGGCCATATATAATCTATCATTAAAATGAATTCACTCAATTCAACAATTGGTATTTAAAATGATATTACCATTCCATAAATTTGATATTAAAGTCATATCACTTAAAATTGAGTACAGCCTTTTTAACTACTTTGCAGATTTGAAACAAACAGACAAAAATGCTGTCAGTTGCACTTTAATGTATTACACTCTTAGTACTATAAGGAGGTAATAGATCTAAAAAAAAGAGGAAGTACAATCCAGTCAGTTGAAGCTTTGTTTTGGAAAGACATGCGCCCAAATTCTTTGAAGATTTTGGGTACAAAGATAAAGGGATGTTGAATAGGTCTGAGTGGATTTAGAGATCCATCCATCCATCCATTTTCATCCGCATATCTGGGATCGGGTCGTGAGGGCAGCAGCTCCAGCAGGGGACCCCAAACGTCCTTTTCCCGAGCCACATTAACCAGCTCCGACTGGGGGATCCCGAGGTGTTCCCAGGCCAGGTTGGAGATATAATCCCGCCACCTAGTCCTGGGTCTTCCCCGAGGCCTCCTCCCAACTGGACGTGCCTGGAAAACCTCCCTAGGGAGGCGCCCAGGGGGCATCCTTACCAGATGCCCAAACCACCTCAACTGGCTCCTTTCGACGCAAAGGAGCAGCGGCTCTACTCTGAGATCCTCACTGATGACTGAGCTTCTCACCCTATCTCTAAGGGAGACGCCCGCCACCCTCCTGAGGAAACCCATTTTGGCCGCTTTACCCTGGATCTCGTTCTTTTGGTCATGACCCAGCCTTCATGACCATAGGTGAGGGTAGGAACAAAAACTGCCCGGTAGATTGAGAGCTTTGCCTTCTGGCTCAGCTCTCTTTTCGTCACAACAGTGCGATATAATGAGTGTAATACCGCCCCCGCTGCGCCAATTCTCCGACCAATCTCCCGCTCCATTGTTCCCTCACTCGCGAACAAGACCCCAAGGTATTTGAACTCCTTCACTTGGGGTAAGGACTCATTCCCTACCTGGAGTAGGCACTCCATCGGTTTCCTGCTGAGAACCATGGCCTCAGATTTAGAGGTGCTGATCCTC
>JACXGM010003574.1:6146-41344 GCA_016801145.1 Umbra pygmaea
TTCACTGTTGGTAAGCAGGCCAACATTAAACTGCAATTCGCAGCGATGAGCCGATTTTCAAATGTAATCGGAGCCATCGACTGCACTCACATTGCTATAAGGGCACCATAATGAATTTGCTTATGTGAACAGAAAACACTTCCACTCTATTAATGTGCAAGTGATCTGTGATGCGCAAATGTGTTTGACAAATGTTGTCACAAGCAGGGGCTGTGCAGGATGGCTGGCTTATTGGTAATAAATGTCATTAATGATCATTAGGCTATATGGTAAAATAAGGCAATGACCTTGTATTTGCATCTGAGTATGTGGTTAATGTATACCCGTTGCAAACTTAGCTCCTCACCCCGCTTACAAACCCCCAAAATGAGCAAGAGCAGCGTTACAATGATGTACATATAGGGGGCTCGGTCAGTGGTGGAGCGGACCATACAGCTGAAAGGCAGTTGGCGCTGCCTGATTTTGATGCGTTATGAACCTAGTGACAGTTTTCCACTCCGCCAACTTTTTTTCTCCTAGTAGAATGATGACAGGCCACGTTTCCTCGCCTTCACCTCTGTTGTTGGAACCTCGATCTCACAGTCTGTGAAAATTGTATTTTTTTCTTGTTTAGCCATTGTAATTCAGGAAAAGAAATGGCATATATAGGCTATCTGCATATTAAATTATGGGAGGAGGCAAGGCGGGGTCAGTGGCTCGTTCACGTGCGTTCAATCTCACGTTGATTGTGATTTATAAAGGAAAGATGCGCAGGACCTGGCGTACGACCGGTTTTATACATGTGAATTTTTCTGTGCGTACGTACTTTTCCAGTTTTGGCCGTACGCCATCTTTTGGTATGTAAACTGTGCAATCTTTTATACATGATCTCTGTGTGTAACTAGGGCTGGAGCGGTATGGATTTTTTCTTATCACATTGGAAAAGCAAGAACTTCCCGCAATATTGAGGTATAGTGGTTTAAATCCCCCCACGCACACACACACACAGATTTTCGTGCACACACCAGAGGCTAAGGCAATTGAACATAATAAGGAACATGTTTATAAATAAATAAATGAAAGCAAAATAAAATATAGACTAGGCTATGGTTTTACATTGCAGCCTTCATATGTTTTGCAACAAAAAACAGCATGTTGACTTTGTTAGGCCCTGAAAGACGAAACAATGTTACCTTCAGCACTGAACACATATTCTAAGGGAATGCTTGTAGTGCAAATACTCAGATATTTTTATAGCTAATTTTGAAAGCAGAGGGAATCTGACATGAGAAGTCAAGCCCATCGTTTCTTTTGCCTGTTGTGCTCTGCTCTTCTACTTCCATCATATTACTTAGGGTCATATTACGTCTTCTCTGTTAAGTACTCCAGCTTAGTCTTTAAACGCCACCATTCAAAATCTGTTATGAGGACATAACAACACAACACTCTTTTTGAATTGTATGTCATTTTCAGCCTTGTAATCTGAACAAACAGTAAGCAGCTGTTGGAACCCAGCACTACTTGGGCTGAAAACAACCAGGGCCCGGTTCCCCGATAACGTTCACTCTTAGCCTGCTAAGAAGACTCAAAAAGATATATCTTACCAAAGTTGTTTATGGTTCTAAGTGTGTTCCCCTCTGTCTCCCTTAGGAAGCTTCTTATCGCCTAGGCTAATTACCAAATATTAGTTCTGATACCAAATAAAGTCAATTTCCTAAATAGGCCTGTATCCATTGCAAACATATTATATTATAGTTATAAAATGTCCATAAAATCATTGTTGTAGTGGCGGCGACTAGCGGCTTGAGCTCAAACAACGCTAAGAGAGAGCTTACGAATGGTCCAGACCAACCTTACGAAAGTGTGACTTACAGAAAATATACTTAGCGTACGAAAGTTTTGGGAACCGTGCCATAAGGTTAAGAGAGAGGTTAAGGAATAGGTTAAGAACTACTTAGCGATAAGAACGTTTTGGGGAACCGGGCCCAGATCATCCACATACATAAGATGATTTCCACACTTATCTCCAATCATACATTCAGTTTTACACATACTCATTCAACTGTGAAATATTGTTGTATGTGGCGCTACACTAAATTCTAGTTACGACGCTATAAGGACCGTTGCCATGCTTGCGTCACTCCCTTACCCATCCTACCAGTTTCTATGGCCACTTGGCCAGTGTGAACGCAAATAGCAAAACCGTTTTTTAGGGGACAGTAGTTAATAGAACTGTTTAGAAGTGGACTGTTCCTATAACTACGTTCCTGTAACTACATGGTTGGAAAGCAGCTTATTATACCGGCAACACAAACTCAGATTTTTCTTTTCAAAATAATAGCGCTCGTAGGTTATTACAATAATTATTGTTAATTTATTGCATAGATAGGTAGTGGGTCCATGTTCAAATTATTCTATTTTTGGATGAAACAGAATCTAGTGAATGTAATCGTGTTTTCACATGAGACACTGACAATATATTCAATCAAGTATTGTGTACAACATATATATTACAAACATGTTACTAAAATAGTTATTTTAATAATTATTTTAATAATAATTTAATAAATATATAAAATAATGTTTTGCTATCACACACTCCTATTGTTTCTTTACACACAGTACAATTACATTTGGTTACAATTCACTAGCTTTAAAAATGAATTAACAATGATTGTAATGCATTAAAACAACCGCTATTATTTTGAAAAACAAAAATCAGAGTTTGCCTTGCTGGCATAGTAGTGTTGCCACTGTCTTTGGTGTTGCCAGGCGAACAGTACTTGCGTATGGCTATGGACGGCTCTGAGCATGTGCAATTAATAACTGAGGTCTTCTCATGTGCCTGTATTTTCTGCTTTAGTAAAATGTGTTCTCCATCTTTGTTAAAATGTTAACTCCATCTTTTGGTGTCAACAATGTGCAAAAAAAAAGTTTTTTTGCAGTGATGAAGGTGACAAGCTCAGACCCGCGGTAGGCGTCACGTGACTGCGATATTGCGGTAATGCAGTAACTGTCCCAGCCCTGTGTAACTGTTTGTTACACGCAGGTGTCCAGACTTTCTATGGTCACTAAAGTTCCCACAATACTTGTTAAGATTACAGATATGAACACATGGGGCCCTATCTTACACCCAGCGCAGTTGACTTTTTACACAAAAGCATGTATCATTCCTATCTTGCAGCCAACGCATATGGGACTTTTCCCTCCACAGACGCGGGTCTGTAAATTGCGTTTTGCGTTTGATATTTGCGTTTCAGATCATAAAAATAGGGCCCATGGTCCTGGCACGATATGAAGACCAGCCTTGTCTTCATATTCATGTCATCATATTCATCTGTTGTTTTCATACATTTTCTTTCTCACAGTATACATGGTCTGTTATGTTATTCTTCTATTATCTTGCTGTAAATTAATATTTCCCTGACATGAAGTTATAGCTGAGAGTGGGCTTCTCTGCACAATTGGATACATCAGACTTACCACATCAAGTCGGGAAGACCGTGACAACATTTTCTTTTAGATATGAAGTCTTTGAGTGTTGTTCTTTGCTCTGTTTTTAACAAAAAGGAAAGGTTCAAATTGTTTAAAACAGATGCGATAGCTGATTCGAACAAGTGATGTTCCGGATGTTCCATTGCGGCAGCCATTGTTGTTATTGTCTGCTTCAACCAATGACAGCATATAGCTGCGCTATCGTCATTGTGTAAAGCCCGCCTCAACAGTTGTGATTGGTGCCTCGATTTGAAAAAAATTGAAAAGGGCTTGAAGGGGCTCTGGTGACTGACTGGCAGAACAAATCTCAAAATTTGCCGGGTGTCCCAGGCTAGTATAGACAGCTATTTCTTTGAGATTTTGACTCAGACCCTGTCATAGTTAAAACTTGTAATGTAATGTAATTAAGACTGTTCCAATGACCTACGCAATACTGAAAATAAATAAAAGCTCCTTCCACACACACAACCTAGAATAGTATCTGTAAGCAATTAAATATTATGTATTCCCATCCATGTGGTAGGCTTTCCATTTATTAAACAGGCAATGGCATTGCTATGCCATTCATATTTTCAGAGTCTTACAATTGAATGCAATTCTCTATTTCTTTTATATCTGTACTAAGCTATTGCTCAGCGTCAAATCATAGGTCTGGCCCAACTGTAGCAAGAGGATTGGCAACATTATAGAAACTATTCTGCCCCCTCAGCGTCCTGTGTTAGTGAGCTTGGGACAGACACAGCTGTATTTTTGTGAGGGAGAACGATCCCCTTTTTTTTCTTTTGTATGTGAAAATTCATCATTGCATTTTGCTTTTTAACATCTGTAACTAGGCTACAAATGCAGAAACAAGTTTGTTTGACTTGCTGTGTGTCGAATAAATAATGCATTTGAGAACCTCAGCTCATTAGGGTGAGGGGTTACGACAATCAGAAATATATAGAAAACAGCCAAATGCAGCTAATTCTATATTGATGGTTTTCCGAGTCGCTCAGTAGTCTAAGTCACTGCCCTGCAGTACAGCATTACATCAGAACTTCAAAGAACGCTGTGACTGTCCTGACAATTTGTCTTCTTACAAAACCAACTGTCATGACTAAATCGTTCGGGCTACAAATTATTAACAACCCTATTTACTCTTTTTCTCTGATGCACATGCTTCAGGGTTACCATTTGAATGTAGGCATGTCTGGTTGTTTTTCAATGCAGGTGTTCAATTACTGATATAACACCTGACAATAGGAACATTGAAAAATGGGTGTAGTCTTTTCTTAAGAGATTAGAGATATAAGAAAGACAATGAAATACTATGATAATATACAGTAATATACATTTGTTAATTATTTATTTTTACTGCAATAGAATTTTAGAAAATGGCCATTTTATTTCAGGAATATTGTTTCTAAACAATAACTATCCAATAATGTTGTTATTTGCTGTGATATTGCCTATTTATTTTACTGAAATATGCTGTTTTGATTTTGTGGCCATAGGGCAAGCAGTCAATGTGAAGAATTCATTCTCATTCACTAGTTGCAAAAATTCTACACAATTTGCTTGACATTTTTCTGTTTAGGCATGATGTGTGTGTTTGACAATATATCTATGCCTAATAGCAGTAAATACAATTTAACTGTAATTTGTAAAACTTGTTCTGTGATAATAGGCTTATGGTGGTTTCAGGTTTTATTCGCTTTCACCTTTAGAACTTGGCCAGGCAGCAGGTAGCTCTGGAAGCTTGGCAGCAGCAGCAGGTAGCTCTGGCTATCATTTTGGTTGGCTGCTGATGTGGACACATAAGTAAAGGCTCAATGGTTATCCATTCATACTTTCTCACAGTCAGAGAGAGACTACAATATCAACACAAAATAGCAACACCACATAAGGTGAGATACATTTTGATTATATGTCTTCCTTGCAGATTGGTTTTGAGGTGAACATAGAGCAGGGAAGTGGGCACAAAAATTCACATTTAATTTAGCAAACTATTTTATTTATTAATTTGGTCAACATCAAGAAACATGTACTTGCACCATCCCGGCAAACGGGGGCTACACAATACAATGCAAGCCACCTATCCACCTGCTCTTCATCACTGTCATGATGTTGCGTAGCAGTCAAGTAAGTCAAGTGCATACATTTATTTAAGAGACATTTATTTACTGAAGAAGACTTTGACTGAAGTACAAAACAACAAAACACCAAAATTTTCACAATACTTTACACTTGCAGTAGGACTTTCCAAAGACTCAATATTAGCTATACAGGTACATCCAAAATAAAAAGGCCAGAGAGCAGGAACCGTGGGAGGTGGCCAGTAAGGCAAAGGCAGCGGAGCAGGAGGCAAAGGTGACACTGGGGGCGGTCAGGCAATAGGGGACACAGGGGGTCCATTCTATAGACTTAAGAATTGTAATTCTATAAAGGCAGAAAATATACGAAAATAGGCTACTAAAGCATATATATCCTTTCACATTATATATATTTTTCATAATCTACTGTTATATAATACCTTCAAAAACAACAAACATCTCTGTAATTAATCTGTCTTGAGGCCATTTTACTTAGGCCTATAAAAACAAAATAGGGGTGATGCTTTTGATCGCTGGATGCACTGATGGCTTGGCTGGAGGCTGCAGATGAGTGAGCGGTTTTTAATAAGGATGATTGGTATGCTATTGACGCTGATGGGCATCAGCAGTTGGCAGTTATAGGTAGTTTGGAAGGCCTGGTGGTTCTAGTGTTAACAAGGTCGATAACGACACACACTTTCTATTAAGCATTCAACTTCTTTGTGTTTGCTAATTAGTGATTAGAGAAATTGTTTCATTATTTTTATTTCTTGCACATCCCAGTAGATTGTTTACCGGTAGGCTATATTTTTCGTTCTGTCTCCTTAGATAACTCCCAGTCAATCAAAGCTTTAAATGTTTAAAAAAAGATTTTTAACTAACATATTCAGAGCAAATATGTTTTGGGATCTGCATTATGGTTCTATGGCGCACCCATTTATGCTGTAGCTATAGGGCTCCCTGTTTTGCCATTTTATTCATTTTCAAATTCGGGTATATTAGATTAATGATCTGAATAACACATTTGAAGTAGGATATAGTTCTATGAACAACATCCAAACAAATAAATTCATATAAAAACTATGACAATAATGAACCTTTCAGCAAGTGCAGTGTGAGTTTTAGAATTATTCAATGTACAGTAGTGCTATGATTATTGACAAACATTAAACCTTATAATGTTAGCTACATGCCTTGTACACATGCACCTCCAATAAAATAGGAAGCAGATGACAATCACTGCTCAGAACTACAGCTTCTAGGGTATATATAGATAGGTATATACACAGCCGTTTGCTATGTCACCTCTTGGAAAATACACTGTTGATTATAAACACGGTTTACAAGTTAAAATTTTAGGTAATATATACACTCACTTAAAGGATTATTAGGAACACTGAAGTGAATGGAATGGTGCGCAACGCACAAAACCCAGTGTTTTTTGTTTTGCAACCTGGGTTTTGTGCATTGCGCACCATTCCATTCACTCCGGTCCCGAGCATAATATGAGCCTGTCCTCCCCAATTAAGATCCACCGACCGCGGCTGGTGTATATATATATATATATATACACACACACACACACACAGGTGGATAATTGGTTGAAGGTCTTCAGAATTCCAGTCAATGAGACCTGTGTTGTGTGCTGTGTTCAGGTGATCGGGGATGTTGGGAAGTGTCAGTGTCTGGTAGAGAGATGGGGGAGATGGTACGGGAGGATCTCACAGAGCCACCTCCTCGACGGGCTGCTCCAGGTGCCCCAACAGACTGAACGGGTGGTCGACCCCGGGGCCGGAGAGTGGGGCAGTTCGGACAGCGGTGATGGAAATCTGCCACAAGGGCAGGATCCAGCATATCTTGAGCCGGAACCCAGGACCTCTCCTACAGGCTGTACCCCACCCATACAACAAGTTGGGAGTCAGGCAGGTCTTGAACGGCGTAAGCAAGCTCTGCCCCGATGTCCAGCGGAGGAGGAGGAGGAAGGCAATTCACAGGAGGATGGAGGGGGCTGTAGCAAACTGGCTTGAGAAGGGAGACATGAAACGATGGAGACATACATATAGTATGTGACAGAGTTGATCCTACGTAAGATTTTATAAGGACTATATACCTGGGGTTAAGCTTTTTTCAGTGTGATCTGAATCGGATGTTGCGGGTGGCTACCCACACGCATTGACCAGGATGGAACAGGGGCGTAGGCCTTCGTCGGCTTTCAGCTTGCCCTTATCTGGGTCTGTGTGGCCTGTAGGAGGTGCTAGTGTGCTATGTCCCACACCTGGGAACTACTGAATAAACCAGTCTTCCACAGCTACCACTGGGCTAGGGTCGGTGTCCCAAGGGAACAATGGAGGCTGGTAACCAAGAACACACTGGAAAGAGGTCAGGCATAGATAGGAGTGAACAAGTGAATTTTGTGCATATTCTACCCATGGTAATAACAACTCCAGTTGTTGGCCTGCGTGGCACAACGTTGACGCAAGAACGTCCCTATTTCTTGATTGACTACACCGGCTGTCCATTCAATTGTGGATGATGACTGGACGAAAGGCTGACGGAAACTCCCAGTCGTTCACAAAAAGCACTCCTTACCCAAGAGGTAAATTGGGCCCTCGATCTGACACAGTGTCCTCTGGTATCCCGAACTGACAGAACACCTCCTGAAAAACACATTCTGCAAGCTCCAATGCGTTAGGTAGCTGAGGAAGTGGTAGAAGATGACACATAACTAGAGGAGATAGCAGGTCTGTAACAAAGTCCATATGTATATATATGTGTATATATATATATATGTGCGACCAGGGCCTGTATGGTATGGGTAAGGGTACTAGCTTACCTGCGCAGCTGTCGGGGTGTTTTCGACTGTGCACAGGTGGGGCATGACATGACATAGTCTGACACATCATCCTTCAGTGATGACCACCAATACCTCTTTATTAGAAGATCAAACGTTTTAGTGATGCCAGGGTGCCCAGACCCCAGGGACGTATGGCACCACTGCAATAGCTGGGGTCATATGGCTGCAGGGACGTACATCTTGACAGGTGATGTATCCAGAGGAGGTGATTCTGTAAGAAGGGCATCTTTAATTACATCATCAATTTGCAATGGACGGGCCTTACCGGACATTCAGACGGTAGGTCATATTCCTGGACTGGATAACAATGAGGTAGGTCAAACTGACAAGATAGGGAATCTGCTTTAACATTTTTCTTTTTTGGGAGATAGGAGACAGTAAAACTGGTTAAAAAACATGATTACCTTGCCTGATGGGAGTTGAGCCTTTTTGCATTCCTGAGGTATTTGAGATTCCTGTGTTCTGTTAGTACTACAAATGGATTTTGAGCACCCTCCAACCAGTGACGGCACTCTTCCAAAGCCAGTTTTATGGCTAACATATCCGTGCTTCCCGTCATAATTTCTCTTAGAAGGAGAAAGCTTTTGAGAAAAGAAAGGGCATGGGTGGGTTGTGAAAGCCTTACCTCTGTGCTGTGATAGAACTGCCCCTACCGTGAATTTGGAGGCATCTACTTTCACTATAAATGGCAGTGTGTAGTCTGCTTGGTGCAGTACAGGTGCTGTAGTGAAGCACTGTTTAAGGTTCTCAAAAGCGGCCCTGGCTGTCATTGTCCATTGTAGTTTATCTACCTTCTGTCCTGTCTTGGCATGGAGCGGTGCTGCCACAGTGCTGCAATCGCGTGCAAATCTTCGACAAAAGTTGGCAAATACTGTAAACCTTTATAGTTCCTGAACTGTCCTGGGTTGTGGCCAATTGGGCACTGCTGTTTCCTTGTTCTCATCCATGTGAACCCCTTCTGAGGTGAGCAAAAATCCCAAAAAGGACACAGTGGTAACATGAAACTTACATTTTTTCTACCTTGACATAAAGTTTGTTCTCCTGGAGATGCTGCAGAACTCTTTTAACATGTTGGACATGTTCAGCCAGGGAATTGGAATATATGCGGATGTTGTCAATGTATATTACTACAAAGATGTCCAACATATCATGGAAAATGTTGCTCATGAACGATTGAAAAACCGCTGGAGCATCACCCTGTATGGCCTTTGTGTGATAAAGGCGGTATTCCATTCATCTCACTCTTTTATCCTGTTAAGATCACATACAGATCACATATTGAGTTTGGTATATAATGTATGGCAGCTTGACAGACCTGTTCCAAAGCTGATGGAATTAACGGGAGTGGGTAGCGGTGCTTAACTGTCCCATCATTCAGGGGCCGGTAGTCAATACAAGGTCTGAGACCCCCATCCTTCTTTCCAGTGAAAAAGAAACTACCAGTGACAGGGGACGTGGAGGGTCTAATGAACCCTTGTTGCATAGATTCCTCTATGTACCTGTTGAGGACCTCATTCTCTGTCAGAGATAAAGGGTACATGTCCTTTTGGAAAACTGGCATCAGGCAGGAGTTTAATGGAACAATCCCATTTACGATGAGGAGGGAGGATAGCGGGGGGTGTAAGTAGGGGGTGTAGAGTGACATTCCTCCACCGATGTAGCCCTGCATGGGACGGTTAGACACTTTGCTTGACATTCCTTACTCCAACACAACAAATCTCCTTTTCTCCAAGATATTACGGGGTGGTGCAGGCATAGCCAGGGATATCTGAGGACCAGTGGTTCAGGCATAGATGATAAAACCTTGAATTGAATCTGTTTTGTATGAAGAATTCCAACTTGCAGAGAAGCAGGTTCAGTCTAATGAGTGATATAGCCGGAGCCCAGGGGTTGTTCGTCCAGGGAATTAACCCTTAATGGAGAAGGCAAAGCTGTTAATTCCACCCATGGATCTTGTGTTAATGAGCAATACATAACGTTGCCTGCTGCTCCTGAATCTACCAATTCTGTGATGGTTATATTGTTACCTTGCCAGCTTGAACAGGTAAATTTAATAGTTTGTTGTAGTTTTCCTGGCCTACCTGTACACCGGGCTGGCTGTTGGTGGGTCTGTAGTTTCATCCCTCTCCACAGTAAAAATACAGTTGCTCCTGCAGGCAGCGCCTACTTTCCGCTGTGGTGATAGGTGATGTCCCAGTTGCATGGGTTCCACATCCTGGTGGCTAGGGGAGCCAGCCTCAGATGATGTAGCAGCCCGCATAGGAGTAGTTCTTGTTTGTCTCTTAGTATGTAAAAGGTTGTCTATAGAGATGGACATCAAAATCTACTGCTGGAGATTTCTGAGATCTCTTCAGCATTCCAATTCTGTTTGTAAGACATGGGACAAACCGCAACGGTACACCATGAGTAACTCTGATACACTCCACGCACTACCTGCGGCTAACGTTCAAATCTCCAGTGCGTAATCGGCAGCTGGGTGTCTCCCTTGTTTAATCTTGCATAGCTGATCCCCAGTACTGCCACCCGTAGTGGTGGATATTATAAAGTCAACCTTATTCTTATCAATTTGAACCTGGAAGGGGTGATGATCTATGAACAGAGCACATTGCATAAGGAATCTCTTGCACTTCCCTGGTGAGCCGTCATATTTGTTTGGCAAAGAGACAAAGGTAGATGGAGACAGAGATTCCTGGTTTGCAGATGGTTGTGGAGCCAGAGTGTGGCCTGACAGAGAAGTCTGCATAAATCCTCAATGTGCTCCTATTGTTGTGTCAATCAGTGTTGTAGTGCTGCCATATCCATATATGTCATCATAGGCAAGGTATTCTGTAACAACTCAAATCAGGATAGGTAAAAGACGATGTAATAGATAATAATAATCAGATTCACAGGTAGGAGATGCAGAGATGATATACTGTATATACATACAACAGTAGATATCAGCATACAAGAGAAAATGTTGTCCAGAAAATGGTTGAAACACAGATAATCACAGGTAGAAGCACAGAGCAGAATCCAAATATTGGTAGACAGAACAGGCAGGCTGGGTCGGTACACGGGTAATGTCAGGCAAAGGCACATGTCAGAATCCAAATCTCGGGGCTTACAAGAAAACAGCAAGGGTCAATACACATAACATAGGCAGATAGAATGATAGCGCTCAGTAAATGACCAATACCTTGCAAAGAGAAGCCCAAACTGACATGCATATATACAGGTGGATAATTGGTTGCAAGTGTTCAGAATTCCTGTAAATGAGAACTGTGTTGTGTGCTGCGTTCGGGTGATCGGGGATGTCGGGAAGTGTCAGTGTCTGGTATAGAGATGGTTGAGTCGGTATGGGAGGACCTCACACATACCCCTCACATTACACACCCTGGGTTTTCCACAGCCCTCTACCTCCACCACTTGGACATAGTGTTGAACTGACTCACTAACACAAACACAATAAACATTACACACATTACTAATTTACGGGACAGTTGGATTTCCTCGACTAGCTATGGGGCTTATCTATCCTGATTCAGAGACTGGATCCAGGCAAGGGCATATCCATAACAGTGTCGCGCGTTGCCATACCACACATCACAGGTTGGGATGTTTATCCATCTATCCCTAGACAATTCTTTTCATATTTTAAAATATCAAGAAATAGCCTACAGTTTTGACAGCTTTTTCATAAGTGGGTCTCTGAAAGAGGAATTAAGGTAGCCTACCGTTCTCACCAGCAAAATTACGATTAAATACTTCTCTATGCAAACAGTTGTTTGAATCAGACTTACTAGTTGCTGGCTATTATTGTTCTGCCTATTGTTTTATTGATATTTTCTGTAAATTGTTCAGGCATATATCATTCAGGTGTTTTCCTATGCGTTGTTAGTAGGTTGAATTATCTCTCTCCCACTGCCATTGAAATGTGCGCAAATCATCCTCTGATTGGTTGTGGAAATATTTATGGCACCAACTGCACACAGTTAAATCTGCCTGTATTCATAATGTTTCATTCCCAAACAAGATTGCACATTGTGGCTTATGATGGATATATTTAAATGTCCTCAGAAAAAAAGAACGGATATGCACTTGCAATGCAAAACTGCACAGATGTTTGCTTGACTGCGTTAACCAGTGTCGTCAGTACTGTACGGCTAGTAGTCTGATTGATGTTGACAGTGGAGTCTGTATCAACCAAACATTTGAATTGCATAAACAAATGCATCACTAAAGCAGACTGGAAAACGAATGCCATTTAAATTAAATGATACTTTACATAAGTGATCAGACCTTGTTATAAACAATCTAAGTGATCCGTTTAATAGGAACTACTTGATTTACGTGGCATACTTATGGCAACAGTAAGAGGAGTGGTGGGGGATACGTTAATGTTAGATGATAACTGCACGCATCTCAACCATTTTCTTTAGCTAAAAATAGTAATTAAAACATGAATTTTCACAAATAAAGTGTTGGCAACTGTTTTAAAAGCACATTAACAAACTCCAGACTGTGCGTTGCCAGGGAATAACCGCAGACCTCAGCAGTGTAGAAAGCCACAAGGCCGAAGTTGGAGGTGTGCGGTTATTTCCTGGAAATGCACAGCTTTTAAACAGTTGCCACCATTTTATATGTGAAAATTAATGTTTTAATTACTATTTTTAGCTAAAGAAAATGGTTGCAAGGCGTGCAGTCTGTCATGTGTTAATGCTTACATATTTTCAAACGCTATGGAATGTACTTTTGTTTGGAATGTCTGGGATGTTCCATGATCATATGAATCCTCACATGTATCCACCAAAACAAAACATGAAGGTCCAACGTAATCGAAGGAATGATATAGTCTAATAGTAAAACATGCAGCTGAAATTTTAAAAATATATATATTTCATAACATAATTCATGTTAAATAATCTGATAACAATTATATTCTTGTATTGCTTAGAGCATGATGCAAATACCCATATTACAGTAGACAGAAACACATATGCTTCCTCCTTGTCCAGACATGCTCCTCCTCTGTCTCTCCCACACACACACTTAGTTAGACTATATTTCCCTTGAAGGCAATGGCAGTGTTTTGAAGATACGCTCTCTGTCACAGAAATCATTTGAAACCCTTCTTTCAGAATGTCATAGCTCTGTTTGGGCTTTGATCAAAGCCAACAATGTCAATTTTGAGAGAACTGCTATGAAGTAATGTATGATGAAACTGTCAGAAAGTTGTGTCTGCTCTCCTGTGCATCTTAAAATAATCATTCTGTTGCTGCACCCACAAATGTCTCATACTTTTATTTTGTGAATAATCTTGTCAATTGGTTTCTTCCAATGGAGTGAAAGGGAACACAATGGATTCCATTTATAAAAGAATATCCCACATGTTTTGCAACACATCATTCAAAGTTAAATGTGGAACTTTGGGTAAATACCATGCCTTTCCACCACAACATATTGATAAATGTGTTGTGATACCTTCCCTTGTCACAAATTAATTTTTACAGACTCAGTATTAGGGTTTCATTGTTTAAATTGATCTGAGCTCGTTATCCAACACCTTTGGTTAGTTTCATGAGGCTAGATGGGTCTATAGATTGGCACACGCTCTTCAGTAAATTGGACAATATATAAGTCATGGAAAATAATTCTGAGACAAGTGAACAGGGTAGATATGTCAACATGGACAGACCTTTATGTAAATATAATGAAAGAATACATTTATATTTTAGAAAATACAGTCAATAGCAAATAAATCACTAAACTCTAAATTAATTGGATTAATCTGACACAATTTTAAGCTCTTAAATTCCTACAAGCAGCACTGCGTATGCTTAATATTTAACTTTTTTCTGAAAGGTGTCCTTGATTAAAGATGTGCTCGGATTTCACTGATTTGGTCCTTCAGAGCTATTTCTAATAGCTGGAATAGTAATTTTCTTCATCAAATCTAATATGGTCTAAGTATACAAATGTAAAATACATGATACTTTTTCACATTTGCTACATTTCCATGTGAAATCATATTTTAATGTATTACATTTATTTACATAGATTGATGGATGCATCTCAATTTGAATAGGCTACTTACTATCCATAATGTGTGTGTGTGTGTGCTTTGATATAATAGATCATATTAGGACTAGAAGTCTTCACAAGGATAGTAATATTTGACAAAAATGCTCATATTCCATTATCAGTATTATACCTTTTGCCGGTCCCTGTGAGGACAAAGTAAATTTAGGGGTTATGTTTAGGGCCAAGGTTACATGTAAGTTTAAGGTAACAATTTAGGGAACTTTCAGGTTCAGGCATTATAGGTTAGGTTTAGTGTTAAGTTTAGCCAATAGCGGAAGGTTAATTTTAGGCATAAATGTTAGGTTATTGAGGTTAAATTTAGATAACATGGATTTTTATGTTTTCTGGTCCCCACAAGGTTACCTGTACACGACAGTGTGTGTGTGTGCATGTGTTTTGGTTTAACAGATCATATTAGGTATGTATGTATGTATGTATGTATGTATGTATGTATGTATGTATGTATGTATGTATGTATGTATGTATGTATGTATGTATGTATGTATGTATGTATGTATGTATGTATGTATGTATGTATGTATGTATGTATGCATGCATGCATGCATGCATGCATGCATGCATGCATGCATGCATGCATGTATGTCAGATTAAGACTAGTATGTCCAAAACTGAGAAATCGGATTGGACCTCAACTACCTCCAGTGTTGCCATGTCTGTGGTTTTCTTGCCAAATTGGGCTATTTTTCTATCAATTTGGCAGTAGAAAATACAGTAGATAAACAGCAAGTTGAGTTATTGTCAAAAGTTCAGTTATTGTCAAATTGTGATTCATCTGTAAAGTCTCATTCTTGCTGATCCTCGAACTCATCCCTGATCATCAATGTATTTCCATTTGTCTCTGTTACTGTACATGGAGATAATTAAAGGCAAGATATAACCATGTTGGGAAATTAACAAATACAAATTTTGAAATGAAGAGAATAGGGTAAAAAAAATCATATTTAAATGTACATTGTGGAAAAAAGTATTGGAGTTATTAACTCTGTGGCGATGTAAACAAATTGGGCTGGTTTTAAAGCATTTTGGGCTGTTTTTGAGCAGTCATTGGGCTAGACTTTTCTGTTTGATCTGACAACCCTGACTTCCTCACATACATTGATTGCAGTTGTACATATGAAATGTGTGGTATTTATTTGAAAATAAATAATGTTCACATGTGGAATTGAAAAATAAATTCAGTGTCACGTTTGCCCCATTACCCCTCTTACTCGGACGTTCGACATATGCCAGTCTACAACAGTTGCAATCAAAATTGTTCAACCCCCATTGCAAATCAGATTTATTGTCAAAATTTGCAGACTTTCAGCTGTTTGCAATGAACAATTCTCCAGTCTCAAATCTATTCAACACCCTGAATAAAATATCTCATAACAGCACAAATATGCAAAACAGGTGTTGTCTCAAGCAGACCTGCTGCAACTAATCAAGGGCTTCATTAGTTGCAGCAGGTGTGCTTGAGCTGGAACACATGAAGTACCTGAAATGGCTAGGGGTTTGTTGAGTGTCATGTCTGACTGTGTGTGAGAAACATGGCTAAATCAAAATAATGGTTCAACAAGTTAAGAGAAGAGATCACACCCTTTACAAACAAGGAACATGATACAAAAAGATAGCAAAGGCACAGAATATTCCATAGTAATAGAATATTAGTAATAGAATAGTAACTAGAAGCATAGTTTGCAAGTTACAATTTAAGGGAATGGTGGTTACACTACCCGGACAGGGCAGAAAAAGAAGCTATCAATGGCTGCAACCTGATTTCTGAGACGGCAAGTTGTGAAAAACCCTTGAGACTGAAAAAGACCTGCAGCAATACTTGGTGGCAACAGGCACTGAGGTTTTAGTGAGCACAGTAAGGCCTCTTGTATAAGGATAGTTTTCTCCTTTTGCGCCCCAGCCTGTGTTCTTGTTTCATTAAAAACCTATATTGAATTCATGTATACCCTAAATTCTACAGTATGAACCCCTGACAATTTCCACAATTTTCAAATTTAAGAAAGTGGGTGTTTGGAACAGCAATTTCATTTTGATCTATCAAATAACTGGACAGTGAATTTCAGTAGTGAAATTAGGTTTATTGAATAAACAGAAAATGTGCAATATGCATCAAAACAAAAATATCACATTAATATTTAGTTGAGCCTCCTTTAGCAGACATAACAGCCTATAGACGCTTCCCATAGCCTGTAATGAGTGTCTGCATTCTGGATGAAGGTATTTTGGACCATTCCTCCTTGCAAAACATCTCCAGTTCAGTTAGGTTTGATAGTTGCTGAGCATGGACAACCCGCTTCAAATCACCCCACAGGTTTTCAATGATATTCAGGTCTAGGGACTGAGATGGCCATTCCAGAACATTGTTTTTCCGCATGAATGCCAGAGTAGATTATGAGCAGTGTTTTGGGTCGTTGTCTTGTTGAAATATCCAGCCCTGGTGTAACTTCAACTTTGTGCCAGATTCCTCTACATTATTCTCAAGTATCTGCTGATTTTGAGGGGAATCCATGCGACCCTCAACTTTAACAAGATTCCCAGTACCGGCACTGGTCATACAGCCTCATAGGATGAGGGAGCCTCCACCATATTTTACTGTGTGTAGCAGGTGTTTGTCTTAGAACGCTGTGTTCTTTTGCCGCCGTGCATAACGCCCCTTCTTATGACCAAACAACTCCATCTTTGTTTCATCAGTCTTTCTAAATGAAGCTGGCTTGTCCAAATGTACATTTGCATACCTCAAGTGACTCTGTTTGTGGCATGTGTGCAGAAAAGGCTTCTCCTGCATCACTCTCCCATACAGCCTCTCCTTGTTGCAAAGTACGCTGAATTGTTAAATGATGCACAGTGACACCATCTGCAGCAAGACTATTTTGTAGGTCTGATTGATTTTCTTAAATCAACCTTATTGAAAACCTCTCTAATGTGATCAAAAGGAGGCTGGATGATCACAAGCCATCAAACAAAGGTGAGCTGCTTGAATGTCTATGCCAGGAGTGGCATAAAGTCACACAACATCAATGTGAAAGACGGTGGAGAGCATGCCAAGATGCATTGAAAACCAATTATTATTATTATTATAATTATTATTATAATACAATTATTATTAATCCACCAAATATTGATTTCTGAATTCTTCTTAAGATAACACATTACTATTGTGTTGTTAAAATGAGTATGAACTTATTTTCATTTTTGCATTATTTGAGGTCTGACCAACACTGTCTATTTTTTGTTATTTTGACCAGTTGTCATTTTCTGAAAATATCTGCTCTGAATGACAATTTTTTCTATTATTTTTAGTTAAAGAAATGTTGTCAGTAGTAGTTCATTTTACCCAAACACATAACTATCAATAGTACAATCAGAGAAAAGGGTGATTTTGCAGTGGTCTCTTATCCAGAGCACCTTATACTGTAGGAACCAATCCAGTAAGATTTTCGGATAGAATTCTCTTACATGATTTTATTAGTGGTTTTGTGGTTCAAATGATGATAAGAAAAATCGAAAATGATTAGGCAGTTCAATCTACATGTTGTGTCAAAAAAACTAAAACTAAACTTTTATCAAAACTAAATTAGGTCAAACACACAAGTTTCAATAAGACAGAAGGACTATAACATTTGTCTTAGCATAGATTGAGCTGCACAGTTTTGATAGGGATCAGATAAGTGCCAACCTAGGAATGATTTTACAATCGTACACAGCACATCTTATGTATGCAATCTAATGCACATTTGTAGTTGAAATGTTATTGTACGTTCATTTAATATACACAAGTATTCACAACATGATATGCTGCTTTTCACTGGTAACAGTGAACAATGTCCAGAAAACCAGTTGAATTCTGTAAGAGAGATCTATATCACTGTCCTCCAGCTGCTCTAACCCTGGCCTACTACACCGGCCACTGCAGGTGGAGCCTTCCCAAGAGACAGGCGACCTACAAGAGCTCAGCCTGGACAATCACACATACTATGGAGTCTTGACAGGTCCCCACAGCGGTGCCATTGGCATCTTCATTGACTGATGCTCTTCCGACCTCTGTTGCAAACCCAAGGCCAATCTTTACCTCCCTGTCTGAAAACTTGCAGCCTTCTCCAAGCACAGTGGCGCTACCTGAGATCACCCAGACAGGGGCCACTGTAATAGAACTCACCCTGATCATCAGCAGTTGGGCTAGATGTGTTTTTTGTTTTTATGCAACACAATTGTCATCACTTTGGCACTTTACACCTCCACAATGTATTTGAAAGTAAACAATGAGGAAGTGTTTTAAAGGGGATAAATGACAAAATTGTATAATTTGTCTATGTTCCTAAATCACTTAAAACTCAGCATGTAGCTCTTTCACTCAGGCAGAACAGGGTCAAGCTAGTGTGACGGCATATATGTTGTATAGTTCTGTGCAGATAATTGTGTTTAATACAACTTTGTGAAATATTGAATAAAAAACAAATGTTTTTTTCACAAAGAAATGAGCAAGACAGTCAAATAATTATTTTGAACGATTTAGGAACCTAGGCAAATTATAGAATTACCTCATTGTTGTCTTTAAAAAGTGTGGACTTTCATCCATAAATTAAAGGTTTTGTCAAACTTATTGTATGAACATTTAGAAATTACAACAATTTTTATATATAGCACCCACATTAAGGGCTCAAAAGTGAACAAATTAACATAATCATGTATTAAATTGTGAGTTTTAATACTTGATTGAAAATCCTTTGCATTTAATGACTGCCTGAAAAATACAATACCATAGACAGGCCTTTACCACAACTGTCTTCAGTTGCTGCAGGTTCTTGGGGTGTTCTGCTTTCATTTTTGCTTCCAGATCAGCATTGCATTCAATTGGATTCAGGTCAGGTGTCTCCTTCTTCTCTTCCGATAATTCTGGTACACTTTGATCTTTGTTGCATCTGACCATAGGATGTTGTCACATAGAACTGTATTTTTTTTGGCCAACTCAAATATGGTCTTCCTGCTTTTGAAGCTTACCAATGGTTTACATATTGTGGTAAATCCTCTGTATTTCCACTGGTTAAGTCTTCTCTTGATTGTTGATTTTGACACAGTTACACACCTCTTGAAGGGTGTTCTTGAGCTGGCCAACTGTTGTAAAAGGGTTTTACTTTGCAAGCAAACTAATTCTTCTCTAATTCACCACAGCTGTATTTTTGTGGTCATTTCTTTTGATAATCTACCAAATAGTTGATTTAGCCAAACCTAGTTTTCTAATTGATTTGTTTTGATAATTCCGCTTAATGCTGGCTTACTTCACTGGCAGTGACAGCTCTTTGGACTTCATATTGACGGTTAACAGAAACAGGCTGTTACATTTTCAGGAGATAAAAAAGCAAGAAACAGGGGAGGTTGATTGGTTGATTCAAAAACTTTGCTGCAATTACATCACACATTGAAAAAGACATATTCTTTACTTTTGATTAATAATGACAATTTATGCTGACCAAATTTCTTCCCTTTGCATATATATAACACATAATTACATTTTAACACTCCAGTGAGGTTAAGGTTAGGGTTAAAGTTTGGTGTAAGATATGACTAAAGATTATGCTCATGTACACATTTGTGATGTGATGTGAGCTCCACCCTTTGTTTTGATTCAACCAATCAAATGATTTCTGCCAAGACATATCTGCCTGGAGAACACTTTTCAATACCTAAAACTCCTCTGAGCAGCAAACCTTGGGAGTGACTGCCAAATGCTGACGCCACTCAGTGTCATTAGCATACCAATATTATCCATTAGCATGGGCATACTCCTCCAAAGCATCCAGCCAAGCCATCACTGCAATCCAGCAATCAACAGCCTCACAACAACTGTGTTGCTATCAGCCTAAATGAAATGGTCTAAAAACTGATGAATTACATGAACAATTGATTTTGTTGTTAAATATATTACATAGCATGATAACATGAAAAAAATATATATTTGTTTAAAGAACACATGCCGTTGTATTTTAGTTATTGATTTATGCTCTAGAGTCTATAAAATTAAATTCCACCAGTTTCATTGTCCACAGATAAACCATTTCTAATTTTGTTTTTGTTACTTTGATGATTTAGGTGACATTCTCAACTGTATGCAGATCACATGGCTAGTAACCTATTGCTTGTTATGCCGATGTAACGTTTACAGGAGTGTTGGTATAGTGGACTTCTATTTACTTTAACAAGTAAATGCTTATGTGATTTTTAAAGTGCTGGTGGCAGTTATTTCATTTCTAAGTTCAATTACAGTGTGTGACCACTGCCAGAGGTTGCACTGTTACCATTCCCAATTAGAGGGTGAACATATTGCTCTCTGATATCAACCTCTGACCTGGAAAAGGAATTGGAATATGTTAAAAAAAGGCAGTAGGTCACTAAGCACATTATAGGGAGAGCAACTCAAGTGTTTTGTAAGGACACAGCAGTAAAAATAGCTATGATAATCACTGACCGGAGGTCAAGCCTAATATATATATGCAAGTGTACATGTAAAGAGTAAGCAGTGACCACACAATACTACAGTACTTGAAGATCAATGTGCAGTAGGAATTAAAGTGACTTTAAAGTGACTATATAAAATGATATACATACTGTATATATAAATGTACTATATGTACATTTTAATTGTTACTCTGTTTGCATCAGTGTGTAGTGGATTATCGAATTACCATGTGTCCAGGGCTACTTGGAGAAATGCAGTTGGTGACTAGAATCAGACACAACAGACTACAGTGTCCAGTCACACAACAGCATGATAATGTGCAGTGGTCGTAATAACAGTGGAATATCCACATGATCTGTCGTAACCCTGTACCATGCCTTTTAATGGGTACCATTTAGAAGCCTGATGGCCTGAGGGAAAAAGCTGTTGCACAACCTGGTTGTTTTACACAGGATGCTCCTGTAATGGTGGCGTCTGGTGGACCTGAGGGGCTGTAACAGACTGTGGCTCGGATGGCTGGCATCAGCAATGGTCTTATTTGCTTTTCTTTTTTATTTATTTTATTATTATTATTTTCCCCATTTTCTCCCCTCTCAATTGGTCTTGTCTCATCTTTCCCACTAACTCTGCCAAATCGGCAGTTACGCAAACCCCCCCCCCGACAGATGCAGAATGGTGAAGGGCGCTCATGTCAGCCGATTCTTTTCACACTGATCATCCAACACAGAAGCCATTAGTCAGATCAAGCGTGGGATGATTGACACTCAGTATTTATACTTCTGCAATTTAATTCTTCTTTGCTTTTCTTTGTTACCTGGGGTTGTAAGTGCCTTCCGGGGGGCAGTAAGGACCCAATGACTGAGCTCTCTGGGACAGGCAAAATTTATTTGGCCTCCTGAGGGTTAACTGGCTCTGCTGTGCCTTCTTAACCACCATGGATGAGTATAGATACCAGTCCAGTTTTTATGAATGCTGAATGCAGTGGAACTTAAAGTCTACCACCCCCTCTACGGCATCTCCATTGATGAACATTTGGAGAGTGTCCTGCCTTGTTCACCCTACACCACCCTGCAAAAAAATCCATAAAAAACAGTAAGAAGTACCATCAACAAATTACCAGTTATTTTTTATATTATTTTACAGACATTTCCTTCAAGGTAATAACAGAGGATACTTTATAAACACAGTACATGTCTGTTAACACACAGAGGTGATGTTACTTTGTAACAAACATCTACTGTGTTTATAAGGACTTTCTATTATTATCTTGAAGGAATTTTCTGTAAAAAGAACAGAAAAAGTACTGATAATTTGTTCCCAGAACTTTTTACCCTTTTTTCACAGATATCTTTTACAGTGTAGTCCACTATCAGTGACATGTTTTTTTTTTACATGAAGGGGGAGGTTTTTTGATTGACACTATGCTGACTTCATCTTTGTATGCCGTCTAGTTGTTGTTTGTAATTATATATACTACCATTGTGAGTGAAACAGACATAATACAAAGATAAGCTAATCAGGCCAGCTACAGTACACTTAAAACAACATCAGTGAGAAAACAGTAAAAAGTACTGGCAACAAATGACCAGCACATTTTCTAAAATTTTATTTTACCTTCATGAAGCTAAGCCCTTGTTTTCAGTGGAGCCATGAATTAGAGGAAAAATAAAAAAAACATACATATAAACGGATATTACACACACATTAAGAAAAGCAATCACAAAGAACAATAAAAAGTTAATTTATCAGACATTTCAATTGCCTTAGGCACCAGAATTTGTGGCTTAATGTGCAGACATTTCAGTGCGGGCGGGGGCATAGTAGTCAAAAGCAGTTTTATCTAAATAAGCTTGCAGTGAAGTATGATATTATGGGTGTTACAGCAGTACAGCCTAATACAAAAAAAACATCTGACCCCCTAAGGAAGTTAGGGAATCCCAGCAAACCAAAGTGTATTTAAGACAATGTTGTTTTCAAAAGTTTGCATCAGTAATAAAACACAAAGCTGCATGATAGATTGCATTCAGAGGTTTCAATACTGACACTGATGGCTTCATATATAGCACATCACCATAATTTAGCACAGACATAAAAGTTGCCTGCAAAATTTAATTTATATGCTAAAATAACAGACGTGATTTGTTTTTATAAAATAAACTTTTAATATTTAGCTTCTTTTTTTGTCATTGTCAGATTTGACCAGTTAACATTTTTATTGTGATGCATTGCATAGTCTAAACAAAGCATTAAATTAAGTAGATCTTCCTCACACTCACATGAGAGAATAGTGTCAAGGTAATAATGTTAGACTACTTACTAGTCTATCCTGGGCAGCTCTGTAACAATTTGCTCTGCCCCTAGCATATAGCTCCCAGACATAGCCGGAATGCCGTACCCAGGATTTGAACCCTGGCCACAAGTTTGTTGTTGATTGCCAATATACATTTTCTGCGCTTTGTATCAAAGCACTTTGCAATGTGTTGTGCATCAAAAAAGTTCCTAGCCAATATAGTATATAAATACCACACTCATTGTGCCTTATTGCTTTTTTCCATCTTCAGTATTTATTTGTGTCTGTTATTATCTCTTCCACTAACTTTCAATGTTTGGAAAGGCCCCTTGATTAAGCATTTTACATTTAAAGTATACCAGTTGTTTTCAGAGAACATTATTTTATTTGAGATCCCTACAGTATGTACCGGTACATCCCTTCTGCATGATCTCCTAGTAAAAAAACAGGAGTCTGTTAAAGTAGTTGACAGCTGCAGACTGTGAATTGTTACCTTAACAAATGAAGCTAAATCAACTGTGTAAATTGGAAGACTTTGCCAGTAATTAAGACTGTACCTCCTGAAAGACAATTTTTGCCCACTGTACACCTTGTTGATGTCATCTGGGAAAAGGTTGATATAAAGTTATGTATACCGTAAGAATGGTATAATGCAAATCAATATGAAGTATCTCTTGACGTCCAGAACCACATACAATACTCAACTTGTAGTGTTCTGTTTTGCTGTAGTGGGCGGCACACATTAAATAATAGATGTATTTATTTGCCCTGAAAGTGGATCAATGGGTAAACAACAGAAGCATCAGCAGTGAGCAGGGGCAAAATAAACCTCAACAACCAAAAAACATTCAGAGTTCTTGCAGGTTTTTACAGTCAAATTTAAGCCCTTTTTAAGACATTTTAAGACCATAAAGATTGAAATTTAAGACATTCAACACATTACCAAAAAATATTTAAAAATCAAAGATTTTTAGAAAAAATCAATTTATTGTAGTGATTTATTTCAATGAATTCAGTTATTGAAAGAGCATTAATTGAAAATGCAGAAGCAATCACATTAGTAAGTTTTTATACGCAAAAACATGCCAAATGCCCAAAACCATAGGCCCAAAATGAAAATAGACTAAAACAAACTTGCCCTCAAAGAGAGTAGATTTCCTCTAATATTCATTTACATTACAAAACACCATATTAATTGCCTTAGAGATTGAACAGGCTACTCCAGCCCATGTAACACACACATCAGATAATCCATGTTATTAGATAGATAGATACTATGCGAGTGAGCGCAAGGGAGGGAGGGAGGGTGGGAGGGAGAGAGAGAGAGGGAAGGAGGGAGGGATGGAGCGAGAGAGCAAGCGAGAGCTGGGTAACGCTTGTAATCAACAGCGGAAATCACTGTGATCTAGCAATGTCTCGTTAAAACTATGCTTTCCCATTTTCCACACGTAGGCCTAGCCATGTACGTACCAACACCAATATCCCCCAGAAAAAGAAAAAAAACACACCGAATCAATGTTCTCAGGGCAGAATTCTGCTGGTTTTGTTACTGTTGCAAAGTGTCAATGTGCAACGCAAAATGTACTTTAGTTCCTAATTAACAATGACACTCAATATTCATGACTCCACTTTGTAGGCTACGACACAATACTTTTTCTTTCTGCGGCTAGCATTTTTGGAAATGAATGAGAGTAAAAAAATTGAATACCTGACTTCAAATGTAATACCTCGAAAGAAAATCTGGCTGTTTTTAAGACGTTTTAAGGCCTTAAATTTCAAGTTCTGAATTTCTGACTTTTTACGACCCCGCAGGAAACCTGAAATTGTTTTGAAGCATGGGGCAATAATGGAGCAATAATCCACAATGCAGTGTACTCCAGGGCTAGTGCGTTAAGAAAAATGTTGCTATTATCAATCAATCAAATTTAACGTACAATATGTAATTTGTTGGCCGCCAGGGGGCTCCAAATCAAAACAATAGCAAAAGATGTACTTGGATGACGTCGGGAAGATACGTGGGATCATGGGTTTTGTTATCGTCGTCAATGACAACCTTCCAATCTAGCGTCTCCGGCAGAAAAAATGTTCACTGACAAAGTAATGTATTGTTAAAAATATTATAACTTTATTCACGTTATGTTTGGCGGTTCCCTGGAACTTAGAGCAACTATATTATATGACGTCATTGACGGGCAACAAAAAGAAACGTCCCGTGTCTTCAAATTAAATTACAAATTTCTCTGGATTTGAAAGTTGGTGGAAAAATTTAAGATAATGTAAGTACACAACTAAGAAATATATATAATATATGTATAGTGATGTTTTCTTTCATTGCATAGTATGTATTTTGTTATTGTTTTGATTGATATTACATATTGTACCTTTATGTATAAAGCCCTTTTTACAACAGCAGTTGTCACAAAATGCTTTGACTGACACCCGGCCCAAAATTCCCAAGATCAAGCAAAACAACTTATGCACAGTGGCTAGGAAAAACTCCCTAGTAGGTAGAACCTAGGAGGAAACCCAAAGAGAGGCCAGACTCAAGGGGGGTGGCCAGTCCTCTTCTAGCTGTACTTGCTGGGGATTCTGAAAGGTACACTGTCGATTGTATTAAGGCCACATTGTTTATCAGTGTTCAATTAGAGTCCATAAACAGATATAGGAATGGGTGGGATGTGGCCATAGTGTTTGTGTAGCATCAACACAATTCAGTGGTGTTGGGCAGGGACAAGAGGACACACTCTGTAGAGGTACAGCTGGAATCACCAGGCGGAAACGTGATCACCAATAGCAGTGACATGGGCACCAGCACAGTGAGGTAGGCACAGGACGGAGACAGGAAGGAGTCATCAGGCCACTTTTTCATGTTCCAAGGGTTTGGGTCCTCCTACAGTGCATCTGTAAAGTATTGTAGTAGACTACTAGGCCTGATAGGAATTCAGGGAATTCATTAAGAAACACTGCGTATGGCCCAGGTGGCATGTAGATAGTTGCTATAAAAACAGATTGATTAAGCAGCATAGATTTCATGACTAGAACCTCAAAAGACCCAAACCCAGTTGTTTTTGGGGTGTAAGTTTAAGAACAGTCAAATGACGGCCACACCACCGCCTTTGCAAGGGGGATATTATTATCAGTGTAACCAGAAGGGCAAAAAAGGGCAATATATTCATCAGGCTTAAGCCAGGTTTCACACAGCCCAATGATATCAAGTTTATGATCTGTAGTTTTTTAATTGACTATAATTGTCTTTGAGGTAAGGGATCGAATATTTAGTAGTGCCATTTTTAGGTTAGTGTCTTTTTTGTAATTGTAATCTTATTTATTCATGACAGAAAAGGTGAAGGGCATTATTTTAGTAAGAGTACTAAGGTGAACACCACCCTGTTTAGCCTTACTCAACCTGAATCGAGGTACAGTCACAGTCTCAATGAGGAAAACTGAACTGCAGTGGCTATGCGAACGGTGGATTCCACTTAGCTATCAGACTGGCTAATAGCCTGCAGCCTAACCTGCACCCTATTTCATTTGTTGCTAGATAAAAGAAGAGCACCACTATAGCTAGGCTGGTGTTTGTCACTCTTTAGCAGGTTAGGCTTGACTCTTTTTCTGGTCGAGTCCCAAAAAGAGGGCCAATTGTATACAAATTCTCATGTGACGAGCAGAACTCCCTCTTCAGCCAGCGATTGAGTTGTGTGAGTCTGCTGTAGATCTCGTCACTACCCCTAACTGGGAGGGGGCCAAGGACAAATACTTGATGCTGACAAATTTCTAGCTAATTTACAAGCTGAAGCAATGTTCTGCTTAGTAACCTCTGACTGTTTCATCCTAACATCCTTGCTGCCAACGTGAAAAATGATATCTCTAGTCCGTTATTGATTTTGCTAGCACCAAACCTCAGATTAGCCCTTGGTAGCCCTGGCCCCAGGTAAACACTGTATAATCCCTGTCTGATTCTTCAGTCTAATATTATGGGTAATGGAGTCACCGATTGCTAAGCTTTTCATTTTGTCATTGGTCCTGCTTAGACACGTCTGCCTCTGAATCCCCAAAAGAGACGACTCAGGGCCTGAGTGGGGAAGGAGGGAAAACTAGTTGAAAGTGTCTGTTGCTGGTTTAGAATTTGACACCAGGAGAGCATGCCAATGGCATCTTTTACCAGCAACCATGAGAAAGTTGTCCAGCTGTGAGGACAGTGCGGGGGAGTTAAAATAGCTATTACTATCAACACTGCCTGGTGGCTCAGATGCGTTCTTGTCCTTTTCTACACTGGAATATTCCTTGCCTGGCAACTGTGTCTGAAGCCGAGCCTCTAAATTAGCTATCCTAGCAAGAAGGAGAAAACAGCAACTGGAATATGACATGCTACTTAGCTTCAGCTTGTCGTAGTAGTTGAGAGACTCCTCTTTTGTCCAATAGCGTCCTGGGTTTGAAACTCATTTTCGAAGCGGAAGCTGTATATTGGAATAATAATTATTGATCTGAAAAAAGTCCTCACCTCAGGTATTTATAAGTGTCATGGACACATAGGACAATGTAATTGTTAATCAGGCTTTCTTGCTGGCTGACAAAATATGCAAATTCAGTTTTGCATGTACTCAGGATATCACATATCCAAAGAAATAATTAGTTGAGTGAGAGAGAAAGGTGTTCTCTGGTTCATGTATACAAGTGATAGAGCAAGAAACAATTTATTTTCATGCATGTTTAATGCAATATACATCCCCATTAGGTTTTGTGGTAATTTACATAACAGAAAAAATAAACTTCAATTAACATGTGAGCAAAGACTGCTGGCCCCTGATTGTTAAGGGAAAACACGTAGAACAATAAATATAATTTACAACACATTTAATTCGGCCACCATGTTTGGAAAATTGAATCCACAAGACATTGTTTGTAGAACACTTCATATGTATGGCTGGAAGCAGTGGTTATAATTGGTTGGGTGAAACTAATCTGTGTTTTTTACCTCTATTTGTCAATTGGGTTTACAAAACATTGTGCAAGGCCAATGGCCTTGAGATCAGGCAAGACTAAAACAGGCATAATTTATTGCTTCAAATTTTGGATGAAATGGTTGAGCTCAGAGTAGATAGGGGCAAGATGAATTTTATGATATTTCTGTTATTGAAAAGACCTTTACAGTCACTATGACAATGTATGTAAATGCTGTACAAATTCATAGCTTTCTATAGTCCATGGTTCACCTCCATACAGCATTATCTATTTTCAATTTCACCTAGTAAGCTTCTCTTGAGTATTTATTTCAATACAAAAATGGTGCTTAGGTGTAATGTTCTGCAAAACACATATACTGAAAGAAGATGATTTGAATCAACCCATAAATTCTGCTTGGCTCTAATGATGTAATTGGTGTCTAAAATGTCTGTATATATGTATTTTTTATTATCAAACATTTTCCTCTTCCATCGTGGTTAACTGATTCTGTAAAGCTGGACATTTACACAGCTTGTATAAAGAGGTTAAGGGATGATTAAAGAGAATTGTGATGCACTGGGTTATGGGTAATCATGTCAACCACCCAAATTCAGACATATTTATCTGTTTTCATGGGAATATGGCTTTGCATGCTAGGGTGCACATTCGGCAGTTGAGATGATGAGAGATGTACGAGGGCCGTTTAATGTCATGGTAACAAGGGAGGAGGCTGCCCATCGAATTATGTCTGGCTGACTCAACTCCGCATATGAAAGTGAAATATGAGGCAGCATGTTCTCCTGACCTGAAACACTGGAAGATCAATCAATGTACTTTCATTTTGGGTTTTCCAATGGTTCATCATGATGCATTATGATGACCAAAGTGTGGAAGTTTAAAGACCTCTTCATATTATAAAATAGTGTCCTATGGGATATGAACATACTGTAATAAAAATTACATAAAATACAAGACTGGTAAAATACTTTATAGTGAAATGACAACAAGTCATCTAAGAGAGTTATGAGAATGTCTTGTTCACTCCAGTTTAGTCACATATTTACTTAATGCATTACCTTGTTACCTTGTTAGTTAAAGTCTGTTTAGGTGAAGAATCAAAAAGTTGTTAACTTTATTTACAACACCATTATCAGGCAATATTGAGAAACTGGTAGAGTGTCAAAAGAGCATATTTTTATTTTGTCTATGACAAAGTAGTTTGCCAAAGGGGATGGTAATTAGATCTGCTTTTGCTTGAATCCTGGCAAGGGAATTATTGGTAATCATCCATGTAACGCAGTGGCACTCATGTTTCCGACAGCTTCGTAAAACAATAGGTCTACCTTTTCAGTCATTTGAATTTTCAGTCTATCCAGTTAAAGTGGTTTTAGGTCCAACACTGGGGAGATACATGTGAAATTGTGTCAGTTGGTTTGGTTCATTTTGGTATTACAGAATGAAACCATTCACTTGAGTGTCTGTTAAGGGTCTGCTGCCTGGCAAGCCCTGAGAAAAACAACAATAAACAATGTTGAGAGACTAAAAGGATATCATTATTAATTTAAACACCCATCTCTGCTTTTAACCTTTTACTTTCTTGATGCTGAGGTTTTCTCTGCATGACTTGTCTGCTGTCTTTGTGATGCCATTTAATAAGCATTCTTCTTCCTCTTGGGAATTGACCATGGTCCTTTCAGGAACTATGTGTAGTGGCTAGCAGAGGGAGACAGGCTCTCTGTTATACTCACAGGATGATTTCAATTGCCCTTAACAGCAATATTCAGCAAAAAAAGGGGAACTCCTTCTCAGTGTCCCATCTCCAAATCTGTGAGCTGTCAGCTTCTGTTAATAGAGTATGCATGTATTAATCTCTGGTGCATTTACTTATTTATATAAAAAAATATACATCAAGGAGTTGACTTGCAAGAAGACACCAAGATAAAGAACACTAGCAGTGACAGTTAACACTTCACAAGACATTGTTCTAGGTAAATACACAGCCTAATTGATCCAGTACTCAAAGTCAAACTTTATTTTGTAGGAGCACACAAGAAAGGCAGCCATGGTATTTATTTTAATTGGTTTACCTGTACAAATTGGACCTACCTCCTTAAACAGTAAGCAGAAACAATGATGCAACCTCCTAATATTGAGTGTAAGATATTCTGTGACAAACTTAATTTTCTGTGGCAAAATATTAATTATAGTGAAATGTGCAATCCTCAGTCTTACAGTGTATTTATCTCATTTGTAAAATGGAAAAGACCAAGTGCGACCAAACAAAAAAGTATTTTTAAAGGAAATGGATCAAATGTTTACAGGAGTATAGAAGTCCCCATTCACAGATGACTGCACCACAACATTTGGTCATGTCAAGCGATCTTGAAAAACTTGTAACACTACTGTACATTATGTAGTGAATATTACTATATACCTATATAGGCATCACTGTGATAGCAACATACATTTGTGTATACATTGATTTTGATAATATGACTGTTCATGCAAACAAATCTGACTTATGTAAGGATGATGATCACATGAAGCCATTAATCATCATACAGTTGTTTGGCTCCTTTGTAAACCATACTGATAACAGAATTTGCCGAAATGGCCCTGATCAAAAACTGCCCGAAGAATTGTTCAGGTTACAAAGAAAAACCCACAGGTAACCTTGGGAGATATAAAGGCTGCTCTCGAAAAATACAGTGTGATTCTTTCAAGGAGCACGATATGATCTTACTTGAACAACAATTTGCAGCATGGTTGAGTTTACTGCGCCAGTGCCACCAAAAAGCCTGGTTACAATATGCCCAACAACACCTTGACACACCTCAAATGTGTGGTTCATGCAAGACGACCAAACACTTTGCAGGACCTGGAGGCATTTCCTAAGACGAATGGGCAGCTATACCACCTGCAAGAATTTGGAGCCTCATAGACAACTATCACAAACAAATGCACACTGTCATTGATGTTAAAGGGAGCAATACACCGTATTGAGAACTGAAGTTATGCAGACTTTTGAACAGGGGTCATTACATTTTTTTCTTCGTTGCCATGTTTTGATTTATGATTGTGCCATTCTGTTATGACCTACAGTTCTCCAGGTGTATGCAAACTTTTGAACACAACTGTAGAATGTACTATGCTATTATATGGTTATAATGTTGTGTCCTATCAGTTAAAACACTACTTATATAATAATGAGGGCTTTCCTCAATGTTAGCATGTTGTGACATGTTCAGCACGCTACACACAATATTTTACTTACATTTAGGTGTGTTCAATCCTTAACACATTCCCAGGAGTTTCTTCATCCCGGAGCAAAGGTCTGCCATGTCCATCTTTTGATGTAATTTGAGTTATTATTTGGGTGAAAAAGTTTGGGACTGGGATTGGACACTTACTATTTAGAGTCTGTGGCTTACAGACTATCTACACTGGTGTAAGCAAACTGTGTGCCTAATAGAATGTAATCTTTTCACTTTGCCCCTAGTGGATGGTACTGTATATCTTCCACACAATCACATCAAGTCCTATCATTTCCTTACATAAATGGTGCAGAAAAATCGACAGATAGAGATCTTGCTGAAGTAACCCATGTAGTCATATGAAAAGGTTCTGATAGGGCATCAATCCGGGAGTATTTAAATGTGTCTTTCCTTGATTGTGAAAATGACTTCTGGACAATCCATTCAAGAACATACTCTCACAAATTGTTACTTACCAAAGCCAAGCTGAAGATTGCACATGTCCTGATGCAGTGAGGTTTTAAATCTCTTTTAGCAAAAACTATTTAACTACAGTATGTCATAGTGATGATAGGATGTGTACTCCCTTGATTGCTGGTAACTGCCATGAATCATATACTTTACCAGAGGTTATCCTACAACAAGACTAGTAACATTTATTCTTTAAGACGCAGAACCTCTTTCTACAACGGTCACATTAATTCATCATAGAAACGGGTTGGGTTTTACAGAATATCTTGTTACAATGTGGAAGCACTTATTTTATATAAAAAGTATGACATGAGTAGAAAGAGGGGATTGTGTTGCAACCACTGGATTAAAAATGTGTCTGTCTAGCAGAAACAAAGAGAGAACTTTTCAGTATCTAAATATGACATCATTGTGTGATGCATGGGTAAGTGTCCCAGTTTAATGATATGTTCCCAGCAGGCTTTCATCCTGTTGAAGCAAGGTCAAAAAGTGTTTACAGTTTGCATAGTACGACAGCCAGTATGTAACCGTAACAATCACCAAGGGTCTGAATGTATGTGTTTTGCCATTTCCTTGAGAGAAAGCCATTGTGGCTATGTGCTTAGTGTGCATGTGTGTGGGGGTGGGGTATTCAATACACGTGTCTGCATTCAATCTGCCCAGTGGATCCATTGGCTGGGCCAATCAGGCCCCTGAGAGAGAGCGAGGCAACCTCTGCCAGAGGCACGTTCACTCTCACTTTCAAATGGGGCCTTAATGATTTATAGATGTTTGCTTTAAAAAGTCATTGGCATTAATCCCATGGCTCATTAACTGTTTAATTAAAATGAAATTCTGTTAGGAGTTAAGCAGATTGAGAGTATTTTCTCCTGGTGGGCGGTTGTTGAATCACCTCATTTTAGGTAATGCTCTATGGAGAAACGGATATGTAATAACACATGTTTGACATGAGCAAACATTCTAAATTAAACTGAAATGCCTATTGACCAGCACAGCACTTTGTTATATGATCATACTGTAATTTACAAATGATGAGCTAGGGAGTACAGTTATAACCATATAAATATAATTTTACTTTGCTAGGTTAAACTGAAGTTTCTTTCCTGAACTACTATAGAACTGCACAGTGTTTCTAACTAATAAATAGTGATATTAAAACATCCCCAATTCATATTCTTCTGAATCTTCACTGGCTGTCAGCAGTGATATAATCTGTGTGGAAAGAGTCTGTTGCTTTCATTAGTACATAGAAAGACCGGTAGAAACATCTGGCATATTCTGTAGAAATTGGCTTATTCAGGTTAATTTACAGACTAATTACTTTCCACACAAATTTCCGCCTAAGCTTCCCCATACATGTCTGCAGCTTGCAGTCATGTGATTCACATAAAAACACTGGCCACATATCTCTGCATTTTGCTTGAATGTACTCTATATGAATACACTTGGGGCTGACTACAAAAAGGAGTACAGAAGCATTTTAATGCAACAACAATATGGGATAATTAAGAGTCTATACTTCCTCACCATACTCAGCGGTTGGAAAGTGCTTTGGAATTGCTTTCTAAATAGGTATTTGTTACTTAATATGCGGTTTCTCTCTATGTTTCAGCAACCTGAGGGAGTGATGCTCTGAGGAAGTAAAAAAAAAGATTGATCGCAGAGCTGCTTTAGTAACACTACCCAAATCCTATCCATGAGCTGGTTTTCATAGCATTCAAAATAGCAACTCACTAATGGCAAACAAAAGCACTTTGCAGGACAAGATGTGGTCTGGGAGTGCTGGGAAATTAAAGATGGCCACTGGTATGGCCAACTTTAATATCTTATTACAGACAGTATATGCTGCCATCATATGAATTGACACTTCTACATAATGCTGAATATCTGAAATATGATAATGCATTAAAGTGCACTCCCACTGAACCAATTCAACCACTGAATTGTTTTCATGCTGTTTTTATTATAATGGTTTAACAAATTTCAATTCCCATCATAGGTCTTTGCAATTAGTGAATCTCTCCAATTTCACAACAAAATTGTCTGCATAGCTGGAACACTGATGTTGATTCAAGCCTTATATTGAGGGTAACAGGCTTTGGTTTCAATCTTTTTTATTTTGAGGAATTGTTAGCAAGTTGGCATATTGGGCGCACTGATTGCAATCATCCTCTCTGGTAAGAATGTCTTGCACCTGTTGTCCTTGTTAGTAAGAAGTGTTTTCACCTGTGCTGGGACAGCATACTGTATATTTAAGAGCGTCAGGCACAGGGCTTTAACTGGAATGAGATGCTGGGAGAGCAATACCTTCAATTGTTTTCAACCACCTATTGAGAGAACACTAGCCTGAAACTTGTGTTCTTCCCTGCTGGATTTTGGTTCTTTTTTATTTTCACTCCCTATTCTAAACTGACATGGGTATTTATATTTGTTTGCCTTTTAACTAGGGCACATTTATTAGGTTCTCATGGTGGGTTTCTTTTGGATCTAATTTTCCTGTTGCTTGACAACAGTCAGTGCACACCAACATGACTGTCTTTTGTTTTTTGTTTTTGAAGAGACATTTTGTTAGTTCAGTTGTTTGACCTATAATATTTTGGGTTGGTAATTTCATGGCCCGTGGAGGTATATGACCAATATAGCATTGCAAAGGGTTGTTTTTAGGTATGATGCAATGCAAAGTGTCTGGATACAGCCTGTGGTTGTGGTATATTGCTATTATATACAGGTCCTTCTCAAGAAATTAGCATATTGTGATAAAGTTCATTATTTTCCATAATGTAATGATAAAAATTAAACTTTCATATATTTTAGATTCATTGCACACCAACTGAAATATTTCAGGTAATTTATTGTTTTAATACTGATGATTTTGGCATACAGCTCATGAAAACCCAAAATTCCTATCTCAAAGTATTAGCATATCATGAAAAGGGTCTCTAAACGAGCTATTAACCTAATCATCTGAATCAACTAATTAACTCTAAACACCTGCAAAAGATTCCTGAGGCTTTTAAAAACTCCCAGCCTGTTTCATTACTTAAAACCGCAATCATGGGTAAGACTGCCGACCTGACTGCTGTCCAGAAGGCCATCATTGACACACTCAAGCAAGAGGGTAAGACACAGAAATAAATTTCTGAACAAATAGGCTGTTCCCAGAGTGCTGTATCAAGGCACCTCAGTGGGAAGTCTGTGGGAAGGAAAAAGTTTGGCAAAAAACGCTGCACAACGACAAGAGGTGACCGGACCCTGAGGAAGATTGTGGAGAAGGACCGATTCCAGACCTTGGATGACCTGCGGA
>JACXGM010003575.1:0-27218 GCA_016801145.1 Umbra pygmaea
ATCATTATTATTATTATTATTACCACCATTATTATTATTATTATTATTATTATCATCACCATCATTATTATTATTATTATTATTATTATCATTATTATTATTATTACCACCATTATTATTATTATTATTATTATTATTATTATTACCATTATTATTATTATTATTATTATTAATATTATTAGCACCATTATTATTATTATTATTATTATTATTACCACCATCATTATTATTATTACCACCATTATTATTATTATTATCACCATTATTATTATTATCATTATTATTATTATTATTATTATTATTAGCACCATTATTATTATTATTATTATTATTACCACCATTATTATTATTATTATTATTACCACCACCATCATTATTATTATTACTACCATTATTATTATTATTATTATTATTATTATTATTACCACCACCACCACCATTATTATTATTATTACCACCATTATTATTATTATTATCATTATTATTATTATTATTAGCACCATTATTATTATTATTATTATTATTATTACCACCATTATTATTATTATTATTATTACCACCACCATCATTACTATTATTATTATTATTATTACCACCACCACCATCATTATTATTACCACCACCACTATTATTAATTATTATTATTATTATTATTATTATTATTACCACCACCATTATTATTATTATCATCACCATCATCATTATTATTATTACCACCATTATTATTACCACCATCATCATCATCATCATCATCATCACCACCACCACCACCACCATCATCATTATTATTATTACCACCATTATTATTATTATTATTATTATTATTATTATTATTACCACCACCACCATCATCATTATTATTATTATTATTACCACCACCACCATTATTATTAATATTATTATTATTATTACCACCACCACCACCATCATTATTATTACCACCACCATCATTATTATTATTATTTCAATGGTCACCTTATGGATGCAAAGGTCTTGTTATAATTCAACTTCCTGAGCTTTAACCAAGCTGTGCTTTCGTGGTTCTAACATGGTGGAGAACCCTTTCTGCCACAGACAGTCCCTGTGGGGTCATGTGACACTCAGAATGGGTCCCACTTTAATTGTTCCCACCCCATGCAAATTCATTTTCACACTAATAATACCCCTTCAGGTTGACAGTGTCCCCCGTCCTCACCTCCTGACAGTAACGCAGCACGCCCTCTTTAGTTTCTACGCAGCTCTTCAGCCCAGATGGGTCTGGCTCCCAGCGACCAGTCTGGATGTTGACGTGCATGTTCAGCTTCCCACAGAACATGGCCACCTGTGGCTCTGCTACGGCAAAACCTGTGCCGGCATTCGCTGCTAGCGCCTGGAGGGAGGAAGGGGAGGGAATCGAAGAGGTTAATGCATAAACTCATTATGGAGTCGTGAAGCACGTAGGGAGTATCTGTAAAATACTCTTCTGAGAACAAGCCTGCCAGATACCTTGACTGAGGAAGTGTGTGTGTGTGTGTGTGTGTGTGTGTGTGTGTGTGTGTGTGTGTGTGTGTGTGTGTGTGTGTGTCTGCAGGCAGTCACAGAATTTTGGTTAACTCATTAAGAGGTTGGGAGTAACTCTGTTGATTTACTGTGTCAAAGCAGATCAGAACACATCTCCTTTGAAATCATTTAACTTCTCTGAGAGGTATCTCGGGAATTGAGTTTAGATAACTTCAAAGATTTAGTTCAGTCAAAATGACAATGTGCTTTACACCAAGCGAACCATTAACGTTTGGTGATTGGTGTAGTGGGCATTACTGTGTATAAACTAGGTCTGGCAATCTTGATTCATTTTAAGGATTCGGGTTATTCTGAGTCGCTCACTAAACTGATTCGAGTCACTTGAGTCATTATTGCCAAAGCTCCAAGGAAACTCAGTCCTAGCCCATTCTCTCTAATCACTAACGTAGTAGGAAGTTCTGTGGATTCACACGGTGTATAATCACTATTCCAGAGTTTAGTAACAAACATTTATTTTAAAAAGGCACACATGAAAAAAGAAAACAACATTTGTCCACACATAGGAAAGTCATAATAATGGATGAATAAAATGCAAAATGTGCAAATTACTAGAACAATAATACAACAAAAATAAGCAATAAAATATATTAAATACAAAAATGACAATCAAATGGAACAAACATGCAAAATGTGCCAAAAATAAATGCTAAGAAAAAACTATTTACATTAGTGCTTTTGTTGGGGATTTGCTTTACCCTGACTCGAGGAGAGACTTCACTCGCTTGTCTGATACAGATCCAGTCAATGACAACGTAGCTGGCTGATTCGCGCGACTGACTGACTGACTCACGAGTAACGAAAGAACTCACGAGTCCTCGGCAACTCATGAGTCCCAAGGTCTGCAAATCTGCAATGTTTCCGGCTCTGAGTCTGCGGATCGGGAAGTTCCTATAACGTGTCTGTCGCTCTGCTCACTCAGTCGCTTAAGTTGACTTGTAGAGTTGTGGTTGCCTATGAAATTATAAGTTTGCGGGGGGGTGGATTAAATTATTTATAGATAGATAAATAATTTATAGAAATTGTGACTATTCAAGTCAGTGGTATTTTAAACAAATCACGGTACATAAAACAGGACGGGCACTGATGTTTTAGTCGTTGGAAAGCCAAACTGCCGCTGCAATGTTTGCTACTGTTTAAAGCTACATCTTGCCAAGAATGATTAAGAGAACTTGCTTGCTGCTATCGCACCAGTAAAGCGAGTTCAAAGTACACAGCTTCAGCGCCCTTGCTGTTTAAAATTTGGATGGCATGGGGTTTAAATGATAGCTTGTAATTAAAGCATAGATCTGTATGCAATATAGGTTCATTATGGGAAACAGGACATATCTATCGCTGTGCAGCAAATAATTTGTGCAACCAAATCATGTTTTTGCACCAGTAGCTAAATCATTTTTGTAGCACAAGTGCCACCAGAGGAAATAATTTGTGTAGAGCCCTGGCTTGGTAATAGGTAGGTGACTATTGCATGTGAAGACACAGCACAACACATGTGCAAACAACTCAAACACAAAACTAGTTATGGAGACAACAGTACGTGGATGCTGTAGGTCAATACTAGGCTCTGTCTATTGTTATTCCACATAGTTAGGCCATGGAAAGGAGATGTACTCCCTGCTCTCTGCATCAACACCAAGCAGCTCTATAGCTTTTTGTTTTCCTGCCTCATGTTTCTGTTAAGTCATCCCTCAGTACAGAGAGAGACTTCATGAACAACCTGTATGAAATCCTTGGCAGTATTAGCTACAGCTGACTCCAACTTTTCCTCAGGGAAAACAATATCCTGAGCAAATGTCAGATTGGCTTCTTACCAAAATACATACCACCAGACCATGATAAACAAAAACAAAAGCAAAGTCTTCTCCCACGCTTTGTTGTTTTAGGTTTGCTATAAAAATGTATGGAAATTGGCTTTGGGGGAAAACAGAACATCATAAATTTGAGGTACACAAAGAGAAGTTGCAAACAATCTCCAATGTTTCTTTAGCTAGTGCCAAAGGGTGAGACAGGGATGCTTTAACCTTTTATCACTGGCATGGACACTAGAACAGACTGATAATGACCCATTTCATTCTGCTGTTCTGATGTTTTGGTGCCGAAATGAATCAGGATGTAGATAGGAATATCCCTAGCAGGAGAACTGTCCTTCTTGGTTCATGGTTTAGGTCTTAGCTGGGTGATTGGTCGATTAAATGGCAACCCCGTGACGATGTCAAAGACAATGTTTTGTTCAAATTGAACTTGACGTGCTGCCTTATCTGGCGGCACACAAACGTGTAGCGCAGCGAGCTGGCTAAAAGGACCAACAGTCTAATCTGGGGTTTCCCTTATTTGCTATAAGCTATATTCTTCAAATATGTGGTAGGCTAGTGAAATATTGCAAGCGAACAATGAAAATGTATCGTAGAACAACCTTAGTGCACCACAAAATTTGTCATATGTTATTTAACATATTTTTTACGATTAAAAATGATTAACAATGTATTTCTGTGCAATACGGTTTTGCTTCAGAAAGTATTTCAGAAAGGACATGTCAGGTTTAGTTACAAACAACTTTAATTACAAGAGCTATAAAGACACACTTCTAAAAGCAGAATGAAGTGGAAACTGAGCTGCACTTTTCCATCTGATTACCACACACACAGGGGATGTTCCTGCTTACAGGAAGGCTGGCCCCTAAGGAACAGAGAACCTGGTGTGGCGCGAAGGCGGGCCCCTAAGGAACAGAGAACCTGGTGTGGAGTGATGGCTAAACTGGCCTCTTCATTAACAAACACAATTGACTGAATGAACACTCCATGTCAAACACACACTACATTAAACACTCCTGTGTGTATCTATAATATAATTGATTAGGCGTCTCGTCACAGAACGAGAGTGAGATATTATATTTTAACTGTCCTAGAGCTATGAGATAGCATGGACGGTAGAATGACAAACACACAGACAGACAGAGGGCGGGGGAGACAGACAGAGGGCGGGGGAGACAGACAGAGGGCGGGGGAGACAGACAGAGGGCGGGGGAGACAGACAGAGGGCGGGGGAGACAGACAGAGGAGAGAACATGTGGATGCTAAAGACAGGAAGAAAATGCAGGTGAGGGGGCAAATAAAATGTATATAGTTACAAAATGACTGACCCACCAGGTAAGGACCAATGAAATGACTGACCCACGACGGTAAGGACCAATGAAATGACTGACCCACCAGGTAATGAAATGACTGACCCACCAGGTACGGACCAATGAAATGACTGACCCACCAGGTACGGACCAATGAAATGACTGACCCACCAGGTACGGACCAATGAAATGACTGACCCACCAGGTACGGACCAATGAAATGACTGACCCACCAGGATCGGACCAATGAAATGACTGACCCACCAGGTACGGACCAATGAAATGACTGACCCACCAGGTAAGGACCAATGAAATGACTGACCCACCAGGTAAGGACCAACTAAAAAAGTGTTAACGGCACATGGAAGTGTACACCCAGAACAGACACGGAGCTAGCTGCAGTGGGCTTGCTTCAGAAGACAGTTGGCTACATCTGCCTGGGGAGCAGGTTTACTTTTCTGTTTCTTTCCAGTACACTTGTGGTTTTTGTCATCTGAGATACCATCATAATCTTATTGAGCTTAGTAGGGTCAACACATGGTTATACCAGTCGGCCCACTACTCCTGCATTATGACCAGATAACCTCTTCCCTCCCTGTATGACAAACTCACAAGGACCTTTCATAAAATCATGAAAAAAACTGCTTTTTATAGTCAGTGAATTTATTCGCTCAGTAATGCCTACTTTTGCATTCCAACAATTTAAATGTAGGCATCAGACTTTTCTGTTGATGGTCGTAAGAAAATAATTAATCTCTGCCATCCATCAGTTACCAGCCATCCATCAGTTACCAGCCATCCATCAGTTACCACACCAACCAGCCGATTATCCAGAATGAACAGCAACAAATAGCACTTTGGCCCTAATGCACACAGTACAAAAGTAGAAATTGCTTTATGTAACGGACTAAAGTATGTGCTGCAAAAGATCCATCTGAACAGGCCAGAACAGAGTTCATCTTTATGATGTATACAGACCTGGTGTCTTTGTATTATTGTAAACAAACACAAAGTACATCGAAAATGTCCCTGAATGGTCCCTTCAATTTGAAATTGATATGGACTGGTGGCCTTGGATACAGAAAGCTATGCAGCCTCATGCATCAGCTAGACATCAACATTTTATTGCTAGCGATGTCTGGAGAATGAGGTGAGATTCTTAAAGGGGCAAACCATGGTTCAGCGATCCAGATTTGCTGGGTACTTCTCCCTGACATTTGTAGTAGAAGGAGATACATCGATCAGCCATAACTTTATGACCACCTGCCTAATACTGTAGGTCCCCCTTTTACTGCCCCAACAGCAGCCCCATACGCAACAAACTGCAAGGAACTCTGACACCTTTCACCCCCACACCATTTCCTTCCCTTCCCAATTCCCACTAACCCTGCCTTGTCAGCAGCTTTGCAACTCCTTGGACAGATCTGGACTTTGACAAGAGCCAAATTTGTCATTTCACATTTTGTTATTATTACGTCCGTAATATAATCAATTAAAAAAACATAACATAATGAATAGGTTAGCTGGCTGTTCATCTGACAGATTGGTCATACAGCTAGCTTCCAGCCGCTTTCGTGACCGGTTGTATACGTTACTAGGCATGGTGAAATAGCTAACTAGGCCATGGGCTTAGCCTACATTGGACACCACTGGTAGCGCCTCACTAAGGGGAGGGCACTAAGTTTGCTTTGAATTCTGGACCTTGGTGTTTCGAGTGCAGACGGATAAAGAAACAGTTGAGTGGACTGTGAAATGTACTCTCAGTTCTCAGATGCAGTGGCAGGCAAACCATTGTGTGACATAAATCAATTATGCTAACATTTATAAATACTATATGAAATCGATTTAATGTGGATTCTCTTTTAAAGTACAAGCCTAACTATAAATAACAGCATTTTGGGGTGAGGTCCTTAAGTACCGGTAGTACAGACCTATGCTGCACTAAAGGGGAAAATTACTGTGCTCTAATGCCTTCTAAATTATTAATAAGTAATGAATCAGTCAAAGTATCATATCTGGTGTGAATAACCTGAAAATAGTAGAATATAAACTGAAATTAATGTATTGGGAAGGATTTTATGGAATCACAGTGCATGATCAGATAACAGCCTGTTTTAATGTGCAAACCTACTTTTCCACAAGTGTATATACAGTACAGTACAGTACATAGGCAAGCTGCTGCACTGTAATACTAGCATTGCTTTTCTATCTGTCAAACCTAGTAAAATTGTCTGGTGATATCTAGAACCATGTAGAGTGCATGGCATTTCCTACACTTCCACCTGAGCTCCATGGCATTCTATATTTGTGTTGTCCACTGGACTCTTGCATCCAACCACCATGCCAGCCCTAATCCAACAACCAGCCCTTATTTCTACCTTCCACACTTGGGCACAATCAGAATATGTACCGGTTGAGGGGCAACAGATTAGATGCATGTTAGAACTGGGTGTAAACAGGGCCTATTTACTCCTGTTTTTCCATGTTCCAGATTGAACTGGTTGGACACTCCCTTTCACACAACAATACTACAAGTCTCATACAACTGTGACCAGACACAGTCAATTATAACACATACTCAACACCAGTAGCCTTCAGCCCTGCTCCTGGATAGTTAGCCTGCATGGACATTCTCAGTCCAACCCAACATGATAGCCTTGTGTCGAACTGCCCTGTGCGTGTCCTACTGTGTTAGGAAAATACATTTAGATGAGTTAATTTGAATTCCTGATATTCATTTGTTATGTTATATTCTAATCAACTTGATTCAAAGATCGTCTCACGTGTAAAATGAACATTTTCTTGTATTTGTTTTCTATGAATTTTCCCCAATTCTCCTCCCTTCCCAATTCCCACTAACCCTGCCTTGTCGGCAGCTACGCAACTCCTTGGACAGATCTGGGGTAGTGAGGGGGTGCACATGGTTTATCCAACCACAAATCCGACATAACAGTCACTGAAGACACCTTCTCAGCGCATTCGGTAATTCCCAACTTGGCCACTGTAAATTACCCAAAAACCTTTGTCACTGCAACATTTATTCAAATACAAAATGTTTGGCGGTCCACGTGGCATAGTGGGTTAAGTCGCTGCATTGTAGGACAGTCTACATCACGATGGTCATGGGTTCAAGCCTGACCTTGGGTTCTATGACATCCCCCGGGCCTCCTGACCGAGGCAGCGCAATTTGGCATAGTGCTGCCCTGGATTTACTTTTTCAGTAATTTGAGCTACAGTAGCTAGTCTGTTGGATTGGAACACAGTCCAAACTTTGCTCCCCACATGCATCAGTGAGCCTTGACCGCCCATGACCCTGTCACCGGTTCACTGCTTTTCCTTCCGTGGACCACTTTAATAGGTACTGACCACCGTAGTCTGGGAATAATAATAATAATAATAATAAGTTATTATTATTATTATTATTATTATTATAATAATAATAATAATAATAATAATAATAATAATAATAAGTTCAACTTATTTAGCGCTTTTCAAGGAACGCAAAGAGCTTTACACAGTGAGGGGGAAAGCCCACCTCATCCACCACCAATGCGTAGCACCCACCTGGGTGATGCATGGCAGAAATTTTGCGCCAGAACGCTCACCACACATCAGCTATTAGGTAGAGAGATGAGTAGTTTATATATATATATATATATATATATATATATTAGTTGTTGGGGAACACCCAACAAGAGCTGCCGTTTAGGAGATTCTGATTGTGCATTTAACGTCTATGCATGTTAGTAATAGGCAGTTTGTGCACTAGAACGTGTTTTTAGTGACTCGAGAGTCCTTTTTTTAATGAGTCGTTCAATTTAATCGTTCAGTTGAACGGCTGGAAACAGTTGTCTCCAACATGACCACGTTGCAGAATTCATAAGTGCTTGACTGTTTTATGTTTGCAAAGATCGAATAGATCAAGCTGCAAAGCATAAAGACATGTTAAAACTGATAATTGTATACAGGTGGCCATGTTGAATACAACATGATCATTATTTATAATAACTTATATATTATTTAATATAACTAATATATTATTTATAAGTATAAAGTCCCTGTAAATATTTTCAGTTACAAATTTAGCTAGACCTAACGAACCTTTGATAAGTCTAGCTAAATTTGTAACTGAAAAAGTGTTTGTCACAGAAGATACAACTAAAAAGTATATCCTTTTAAACTTCCTCATGTAGTGACTTGCAGTTTTGTATATATGGATAATCTTAAAAAAAACTTATTTGACTTTGTTAAATAATAAGTATGTTTGGGGCAACATCCAGACTTTTTTCCTACAAATATTGCCAACAAAACGGTTCCAACAGGGAATGACACTGGGAGTAGATACATCATGTTGAAAAAAGGCACATATTAGTCTATTGTTATTTTAAGGAACAGAATTCAAACAGATTTTTCCAACTGGTGAGTAAACAGGTGTACTGGCAGTGGGTAGGTTCTGAGGGTCAGTTCTTAACACATTCCTAAGTAACAGTACAAAAACCGAGGGGATGGAATCCATAACAATTGCAGTATTGAACTAGCTAGCACCCATCTGGTTTTGCCATTCAACAAACGAATTAGCTACAATAGTAGTTGGCTAGCGTACTTAGCTAGCTGTTGGAGGAAAAGTCTAACTGCGGGCAGAAAGGCTACATCTGGTGTGCGCGAATATTACATTATAACATAAGCTGTATCCCTTTTATCCATGACCCGGTGACAGACAAACCCGGATACATCTGTAGCAGGCCAGCTTGTCAACATACAAGGAAGTTACGTTTAAACCGAAGACCCGCCTTGATGTGTGGTCTGACAGATTGCATTTTCATGATCTTGTTTTGTCCCTAAAAGAGCGTGGTGACTTGAAAATTAAAATGCAATTCACCGGGGGCGCTGTTTAGCTCAATGCATTTTAATATTGTCCACTGCACAACACATCTGAGTCTTTGAAAATGAAATGTCAAATGCCGTTTTTATTTCCATTTTCAAATAGTTAGAAAGTGCATTAATTTTAATTGAGACTTGAATAATGCTTGCACAAATGGGAAATTAGGCTACATTGTTTATATTGCATTTGAATTTTTACATTTTCATTAACATTTGAATATAGTCCTTTGTAAAGCGTGGTATGTCTTTGAAAATAAAATGTCAAACGGTTATTCCATTTGCATTTTAATATTGTCATAGAATGCCTATATTATTATGTGAAAATTAAAATGCAATTGGAGTATTGAATATTGTCTCAAATAACACTTACATATTTTGAAAATGATAATGCATTTCTGAAATTGCATTATAATTTGAATTTAGTCCACTATATGCTTCCATAGTAGAGAACTGGTTCAGGATGCCTTTTGAAATGTTGGCAGATAAAGCAAAAGATCACACGTAATATAAACAGGGTGCTAGTGCACTATAAAGGGAATACAGTGTGATTTAGGACACAGGACTCCACTGCCAACCTTACAATGCACCACACTGGGACAAGCCACTGCTCACTGGTTCCCAGAATGCTTAGTGTTACATGTGACCGGCAGTTAGGTGAAGAATGGAATGCACGTTGGTGGTTAATCTGGTAATCCAGCCGCGTGGTGATTTAATGCTCTTAGAAGAAGATAATGCAATACGGTGGGAAAGTCCAAGAAGGAAAAAGGTAATGTCAAATTTGACATATTTAAATCTTCCAAAACATGTTAGCAGTTCTAAATCATTACTGACCACTGACAATGACCTTGTAGTGATTTATCAGAAACAACAGTTAAAACAGTGTCAGTACTGCGACTGGAACCAGCGACCAGCATGCTGAATCATTGATTTAACCATCTTCACCCAGATGTGATTCATTCATAGAAACCTACACACCTGCTGAAGTCAGCTGAACAGGAAATACACCCTGATGAATGAAATCATAGCACATCACAGGTGCAGCCCTAGCAGGGCGTAACACGATTGGACACAACACACAACAGGAACAATGTGATTCCCCCATCACCCCATCCTCCTCCAGTCAGATTGGGTACAGACTCACAAGTCAAACAAAGACGTCATGTTCTCCGGTTATTAAAAACCAAAGGCCAGTTTCTCTATGCAAATCTCCCAGCCCTAGTGAAAACGGGTCTTTGTTTGAGCCGTGTGGGCATGGTGTGTGGTTGTCCCTCCAATGACGGAGAGGAAACAAGTGAGGCTTGCTTCCGGAATAGGACGGCGTACCAAATGACACTATGACCTTATCCTTGGTTCCCCTGTGATCCACAGAAGTGCACTGCATGTCGACTAGCAAGGAAGCTGTTGACTTGCTCTGTCACTATTACACCCACACAGTTTAGTTAGCTCTGTGTGCGTGTGTGTCTTTGTATAAGACTGGTGACCATGTGCTAGCGTCCTGGGGGACAACTGTGTGTACCAGCAATCGCCACGCTCGTTAAGCTCTAATCATACTCTCAGACAGGATAGGTCACTCACCCTCACCCACCTTAGTCTCTCTCTTCGAGCTCTCTTCTTCCTTTGAGAGGGAAGTGAAAAAATCTGGCTGTCTAAAACTAGGCATGTACCCAGTCTGTCTGACCTTTTGTCTTCCTTAGTAATGGGCAAACAAACTTTCACTACTGTTCTTCTAGAAGCAAAATATACTGGCAGCACTCAGGATTTTCTTTTTCAAAATAAAGGCCACTGTTGGAATGCCTTGCAATGTGTTAAATGTCCATGTGGCTTTTTTTGAAAATCTGAGTTTGTGTTGCCAGCATTATATCCTGCTGCTAGAAGAACAGCAATGAGGGTTCGTTTGCCCATCACTAGTCTTGTTGTCTGTTGGTCTGTATGTCTTTCTGCACGTGACCTGTCTGTTGGCCTGCATGTCTGTCTGTCTGTCTGTGCCTGCATCATGTCTTTCTGTGTCTGTGTGTATTTCTGTGTCAGTCTGACTGCATGCCTTTGTGTTGTCTGTCCTTCTGTATGAATGTCCCTGTGTAGTTACTGTATTATATATTGCTGCTAGAGCTAACATCCCTGTGTAGTTACTGTATTATATATTGCTGCTAAAGCTAACATCCCTGTGTAGTTACTGTATTATATTCAGCTGCTAGAGCTAACATCCCTGTGTAGTTACTTTATTATATTTAGCTGCTAGAGCTAACATCCCTGTGTAGTTACTTTATTATATATTGCTGCTAGAGCTAACATCCCTGTGTAGTTAGTGTATATATTGCTGCTAGAGCTAACATCCCTGTGTAGTTACTTTATTATATTTTGCTGCTAGAGCTAACATCCCTGTGTAGTTACTGTATTATATATTGCTGCTAGAGCTAACATCCCTGTATAGTTAGTGTATATATTGCTGCTAGAGCTAACATCCCTGTGTAGTTACTGTATATATTGCTGCTAGAGCTAACATCCCTGTGTAGCTATTGAGGATCCTATTTATTTTTCACTGCTGTGCTATTTCTGTACATTACCTACCGGTGTGATCCATTGCTGTACCGTTGTGTTGATATTACAAGTGACAAGTTATTCTGGTTAAAGTTCTGATTTCGATTTTGATCATTGGTTACTTTAACACAACTTCACATTGACAGCTAATTTAAGCAATGACAGAATGGTGTAGGCTTAGGTCAAGCCGCGCAATCTAAAAGGCTTTCTTTAAATTAATGTTGCTCTTTATTAATGTTGGAGGAGATGGGCCTTGCTTCGATTCCTCAGGGGAGGGCCCAGACAGAGTATCTGAGTGATAAGCAAACGCAATTCATGTGTTAAAGACTGAATGTGTTTCTTTTTTTTCTTGGTGTGGCTGTAATGGTTTTGCCTTGGCGCAGCACCATGGAAACGCTTCTCTGTTAACCAGTAGTTGCCCAGAATGAGACTAGTAAAGGTTTAATGAGGACTTCAAATGTCCCATCACCATGGAAACCTTCTACCAATGCATGTCATCTATTTACTTTAAATATCCCAAGGCTAATGAGGAAAAGAGAAAGAAAACCAAATATTCTTACTTTATTTGATTGTTTTTGAGGTTTGCTTTTTTGTGTATTAATTTAGCAAAATTACATTTAATTCATTCCAAGAAATGCCTATAATGTTATTGTGAACTAAAATTAAAAAATAGAGTGTCATAGAAATACTCTTGTGAAATGCAAAACCCATTGTTTCCTCATTTTGAAATGTCATAATCCTGGCGGAAAAGGTGCACATCTCGGGCCACAGAAGCAGAGATGGTGGGTGTTGAGGTCAGTATGGCAGGAGGTCCGTGGGAATGTATCTGAGGACAACACACACACATTCCCATGTGTGGAGCGGATTTCCCCAACTAGCACGATGTCATTTTCATGTCTGGGTTTCCTGTCTGTCTACAGATCAGACTGATATGAACCAGATTGGATTGAAACAAACTGGGGGGAGGAGGTAAAAGAAAGGAAGAGGTGGAGTTGCTACCTTGTTAGTCAAATCTGTCAGCCGAGGAGGACCAGAGGATAAAGACAGGAGGATAAAATGTCTGGAGGATGAATAGAAGGATAACATGTGTTGTGATTACGTTCTTCTGCCCTGTGGTAGCTGGTGAGAGATAAGAGTTGAAGACCGAGAGAGAAACAAAGAGACAGCCCACAGCCATGTTCCTGCTGACACTAAAACCTCGTCTCTCGTACTCAGTGAACAGACACTTCCATCTCTGCCCCCCCCCCCCTTATCCTTCCAGCACTATCCAATTATATCAGCACTTAGCCACTGTATTCACTGCTGCTCTCACTTTGCTCTTTATTGTCCCGTGCCCCCCCACCCTGCAATCCTCCCATGCCCCTCCCGCTTCCATCCTCCCATGCCCCCCCACCCTGCTTCATCCTCCTGTGCCCCCCCACCCTGCTTCTATCCTTCCGTGCCCCCCACACCAGTTTCAGTCCATTAATGTTGTGCTTCATGGTCTGCAGTGGTGCTAGGGCGTGTTCAAGGGGCAAACAGAATCACATGACCATGACTGAGGAGGGTAACCCGTTCTGTGGCTCCAGGAGACAAGCAGCTTCACTGCAGTACTGCAGCAGGGCCCAGGTGGCCACTGGGTGTCCCGGGCCCGTAGCCCTGTGTGGAGCCGCTCCGCCCGGTGGCGCTGCATTGTGTTGCTCACCGTGATTAGACCGGCGTCTCCCTCAGGAGAAGCACAGTACCTCATCACCACACCAAGCAGAGGGATTATGGGAAATGAGCCTGTGTTCACTTCTGACTTGCTCGCTCTTGTAACATCAGTGAAAACACCCTCCTTCAGCTCCTCTCCTCTCACTCTGTCATGTCTACGCTGGGCGCTCCCTCCCCCATCAGCATTCAGCTGCACGCACGTCTCTCTACGAACCAAGGACTCAGCGCGGGAGCCTTTTTTGTGTGTGTGTGTGTGTGTGTGTGTGTGTGTGTGCTGCATCAATTTAAGAGTCCAAATAACCACATCCGCCAGTAGAACGGCAGGCAGGCTTGTTACTGACATCTCTCTCTATAACACCACCAGGGGCATGTTGATGAGGCAACGGACCATGATACACTCAGGGAGGAGAACTCTGGACCCGAGTCATTACAGCAAATGTTTTTCAAATGACCATGGAGCTCCGTTACCTTCCTGGCTCATAGCACTATGCACACGTCTGAGTTAAAGGGACCAGCTACCTAGTCGGCCAGGAGAGGAGAGGCTGGGATAAATATGTTCACTGTGATCCTCCCCTGCAATGTAAGGGGGAGAAAAGTTAAGGACTTTGCAGGCTGTGTGTCTGGCGTGAGAAGAGGTGAGGCAGCTCAGTGAAGCTGTGAGGGACGATGTGATGCGACTTGATTAGGGGAGAACTGCCTGAAGGACACAGCCTGGAGTTTGAGAACAGAATAATATCCAGAGAGCAGAGCCATAAATTCACACAGCAGAAGTGAGGTTTCACTGAGATCCACCCGCACTACAGGGGTGCGTAACCCTGCTTCCTTGATGTCATCGCAGCCAAGCCGAAATTCATGCAATACCCACAAACACAACTTTTTGTTCTGTTTGATAACTTGAGTAAAGTTGCCAACCAGATGTTGTACCATAGATAGTTTCCTGTCCCAGTAACTTCATTTAATTCCTAAGTTACTTGCGAATGCTAGCGATGGCTAGGCTAGGTTTGCTAACTACATTTGACATTTTAGTCATTTAAAGGATGCTTTTATCCAGAGCACCTTCACAGTAAGTAGACAGAGATCCCCTGGGCTAACTTAGGGTAACATGCCTTGCCTTGCTCAAGATTTGTCCCACTCCAGAATTGAACATGTAACCTTCCAATGACAAGTGTCTCCCTTACCACTGAGCCACGTGACACCCCAATTATGTTAGCAGTGTTAGTTCCAGCGTGCCCGCTGGTGTGCCCGCTGGTGTGCCAGTAGGTGTAGTGGTCCAAGCTCCCTACTCTGGACCACATGTGCCCTGGCAACAGTCTGAACCCGAGCTCAGGCACGGTCTCACCCCCCCCAAATAAGGAACCTGCTGGTGTATTCAGTCGATAACAATATCACCAATCTATGTTGTATTAAACAGGATCTACTGTATCAGAAGCTATACATTCTCTACTGTCCACCAATCCACACCCTCCCTTACCCTCTTTCCTCTCTGGATCTATTAGCAACCCTCCTCTCCCTCCCCCTCTCTCTTAACCCCCCCCCCCATTTCCTCTGCCAGAAGGGTAAGAGAGGACATAGCTGAGCTTGATGATAGATAAGTACAGAAATTATGTTCATCAATTCCCGCCTTGGAAAGATGGCCACCGTACCATTGCCTGCAGCAGCTCAGGCGGATAACAGTTTCGCTGTGGTTCCTGTCGTCAGAAATGGGGTGTGGACACACAGTGGTAAAAACTACAAAGGTACTCAGCTAGCTTCAGCCATTTTGAGTTCCTAAATGAAACCTAAATAACCAGAGGCCTGTACTACAAAACTGGATTTCAGGTTAGCAAGCTAACATCAGCTTGAACCCTGAGTTCAGTGACAAAGGGTTAGTCAATATCATAAACAGGCATGCAAACAGGTCAGGCGTAAACATGGTGAGAAGGATACGGCAAACCCCCAACCCTCTAACTTCTAGATAAGTTAACTGTATTCGTTGCCTGCTTGTTGGTTAATGGCTAGTGATCAGTTAACGAGGGTTGGCTATTGGTCAGAGAAAAAAACAGCATCCCTAAAGACAACAACACTTTTTCAGACATATTTTGAAACAGAAAAACTTGTTGTATATTCAGCCCAATACGGTATAATTAAATTGAAATGAACAACGTTGTAAACTAGCTTTCTGACAGGCATTTCATTCTGCAGTTCGGCAGTGGTTCAGTTGTCGACGGACTGCTCAGTTTTGCAGACACAGGCCTAGCATCCGGGATGGCAAAGTGAAGCAAATGTGGAAGTGCCTTAAACCTGCATTCTATTTGAATTCCAGCTGAGGGAGACTCATGTGGTTGCAAAGGAGCTCAGATTCTGTAGAAGTCTATGAGAAAGTCAGACACTTCTCAATTGATTTATTACCTCAGTAAACATTCTCATAACGAGTTTATGGTCTCAATCGCTAGTTTTAAGTCTTATGCAATACAGAATGATGTATTTTTTTAATTATGGTCTTGTTGATTTTAAAATCGGCGATAAAGCAAGGGCTGATTTAGGGAGTGGCTATGATGTGATTGATATTGACTATGCCAGTAAAAGTGTGTCACATAACATAGAATATAAGCAGCATTGCCAACTGCCAACGCCTCTCGTCTAAAATTGTCACATCCACAACCAAGATGGCTTCACTCGTAACGGCAAACTCGACAACTCAAATCGTCACAAACCAAATTTGGTTTTTTTTACCTTTATTTAACCATGTAAGTTGACTAAGAACAATTTCTTATTTATAGCAACAACCTGGGAGCAAATAGGGTAAAGTGCCTTGCCCAAGGACACAACGACATTTGGCTCAGTCGGGAATCAAACTGGCAACCTTCTGACTACAAGCCTGACTTCCTAAACACTGAGCCATCTGCACCCAATGGGAGATGTCACACGTTACGTCCAGTACTATATACAGTCTATGGTTGCAGACTTCCTCTCCCCACTCTGCCTCTGATTGGCTGTGAGGTTTAGGCATTAAGAGTGATGATTGGGTCCAGAGCCAGATGCGAAGCACGGGTAAAATGCTGTGCTGGCTATGGCTACGACACCCCCTCCCCCGAAAATATTTTCTCATCGGATCTGCACAAATCATATAGGTGACCCATTTTGGTTTCAAAAAGGTGCATTTCACCAAAAGATAATGAGTTTGCATGCCCGCATAAATTAAAACATATTTTAACTTTACTCTTCCGTTTATCATTTACTGGCCCCTTTTTCTGGCACCTATGGTCATGAAGGCTGGGTCATGACCGAAAGAACGAGATCCAGGGTACAAGCAGTCGAAATGGGTTTCCTCAGGAGGGTGGCGGGCATCTCCCTTAGTGATAGGGTGAGAAGCTCAGTCACCCGTGAGGATCTCAGAGTAGAGCCGCTGCTCCTTTGCGTCGAAAGGAGCCAGTTGAGGTGGTTTGGGCAGCTGGTAAGGATGCCCCCTGGGCGCATCCCTAGGGAGGTGTTCCAGGCACATCCAGCTGGGAGGAGGCCTCGGGGAAGACCCAGGACTAGGTGACGAGATTATATCTCCAACCTGGCCTGGGAACGCCTCGGGATCCCCCAGTCTGAGCTGGTTAATGTGGCTCAGGAAAGTGACGTATGGGGTCCCCTGCTGGAGCTGCTGCCCCCGCAACCCGATCCCAGATAAGTGGACGAAAATGGATGGATGGATGGATGGATGGCACCTTTTATTTTTCAACACCTCACTTTTGCCATTTTTTCAGTCCTAGCATAGTTAATTGATCCATTTTCCACTTCCTCATGCAACATTTCCAATTTCCCTTGTGAATCTTTTTTACTTTTCCTTGTCTCATTATAACGATAAGGGCATGTCTAAAATGTCTGGGTGAAATCTGATACACCATTGGCTGATCATTGTAATAACCACTTGACTTCGGAAAGGAGATTCAGTTATCGCATAAACTGTATGCGTGTCAAAAGTAATAAATATAATCCAAGTCGTACACTTACAGTTCCACAGACTGTATGCAATATGTTCATATGTATCGTTTTTCCCACAGGTATTTTCGTGTATGCTGTGGGTGACGTGGAGAACCGAAGCAAAAACATCGTCTGCCTCGCAATTCGTAAGGAGGTGCTTAGTTTAATAAAGCTACTTGATACATGTAATGTGTTCCCAGGCCACTGGCCCTAGAAGTCTATTAAAGAGGGCTTTTATGAAATAGCATTTTCATCTATAAATAATGTAGACCCTATGACATTTACTGTTGTATATTAAATGCAGCAAACTCCCTTCGTAGGGTTCCACAGAGTAATCGGTCCCATAGAGTGCATCCATATTCTGATGACAGCATCGCTTTTAGCCTGGATTATATTTTTATTTTCTTCATATTTCTATAAACTGACTGTTTGCTGGAGTGAAATAGGCAGCTCTGGTAGACTTGTCCATGTCTACAATTGGTTATATGGTGCACAGCACACACTGCCCCTTTCATGTCAACGCACACATCTCTAGATTAAGTAAAACATGGGTTGAGTTAACGAATCGATAACCACTGTCATGACACCGCTTAGCTTATGCAGGATTGCGGTTGTTAAATAAATCCTGGACGTGTTGAACATGCTGCGTAGTATAGGCCTCAGGTAAAGGGAGTTTACACTTAACTAGTTACCATAAAATCATTTTTCTATTATCTTCATTAATCGTGGTTAGTTCCTTTACCTGGTCATTTTGGTCTTAATTAGGAAGCTTTCAAAACTTGTGAACTCAGCCGAATCGAGAAAAGTACTTTTCTTTAAAACGTACAATATGTAGTTTTTGGCTGCTAGGGGTCTCTCAATCAAAACAATAACAAAAGATGTACTTGGCTGACGTCGGGAAGTTATATATATTATAGCTTTATTCACGTTATGTTTGGCTGTTCCCTGGAAGTTACAGCAACTAAAGGAGTCGAAGGTTATGACACCATTGATGAGCGACAAAACGAAACGTCCCATATCTTTGAATTTCATTACAAATGTCTCTGGGTCTGAAAGTTGGTGGAAACATTTACAGTGGGTATAGAAAAGAATCCCCCCCCTGTAAAATAATAACATGTTGTTGCTCATAATCCTGAAATTAAAACAGACACAGTTTGTTTCATTCAGCTGTATATACAACTCATAACATCCAAATGAAAGACATGATACAAACTTGTCATAAAAAAAAGAAGTGGAAGGTATTTGGTACAACACAGAACCTCCCTGGGTCAGGACGTCGCTCCAAACCCGATTAAAGAGCCAGGAGGATGCTGGTCAGAGAGGCTACCAAGAGGCCTAAAGCAACTCTGAAGCCTTTGCAGGAATTCATGACTAAGAGTGGTCATTGTGTGCATGTGACAACAATATCACAAATTCTCCACAATGAGGCTTGTATGAGAGGGTTGCAAGAAAAAACCCACTCCTCAAGAAAAGCAAAATACATATTTTGTCATTGTTTGTATTGAGAGATTTCTAGCATCTAAAAACTACATATTGTACCTTTAACTCTGTGTGTAAGTACATCTGTGGTGTGAGGTGTGTTTGTGTGTGAGTCAACCTGCATCAACAGGATTTGTTCAGATCATCCAGTTCACCTTTCTGTCAGGGGTCAAGGGTCATGGGAAGTAGCAACCCTATAGCAGAGAATGTAGTACAGCCTGCTGCTCTGTTGGATTGGACACTGTCTGGAATGGAAGATGTCCTGTGTGGTTCTGTCTGACAGCATCCCAGTGTCACCAGAGTTCAGAAGAATATCCTATGTAGCTGTCAATACCTCACACACGTTGACACACTTATGCCAACATCACCCGATATTACCTCCAGAAAGGCAAAACCCAAACAAACCACAACAACTTTGGCCCTACTTTGTCTTCGAACAGCATTCACATCTGATGCTTATGCCAAAGACATTACAAGAGCGATTAGCACGCTCACAAGATTAGCACGCTCACGGGATTAGCACTCTCAAAGCTGCGGATGTCATGAAAGTGATCATACTTCCCTATCACTCATTAAAAGTACTATAATGTAACTAGTGGTTAATATATTGTATGTATTCCATGGGTTGTCGGGAAAGGGCATTTAGGCCAATGGTCTCACAAGGGCAGAAAGTCATGTCAGCCAATCTGTGCTTTCTAGAGGATTTTGCAACTACGGTACTTGGATATCTGCAAAAACTGTGTTTTGCACTTCCTAAATAAATGCATTTTCTTTAGTTGCAGTAATTTTTTTCAAATGAACGTATAAAACATAAGATGGCATGGGGTTCTAAATAAGGTTCATTGTGGGGAACAGGTAATTTATCACCACACAGCAAATTATTTGTGTGACCAAATCATGTTTGTAACTGAGAAAGATAGTGTGGCACCCCTGGGGCCTATACTACGACGCTAGATTAGGGGTGTTTGCCCCGGTGTCCTGGGGCCTATACTACGAAGCAAGATTTGGGGTTTGCGAGGTAACTTCAGGTTTAACCCTGGGTTTTCAGTATCACAACGTTGGGTCACCTGTTACCGGGTTACATCGCCATGGTAACCTCCGGAGCAGGTTATAGTCGAGATAACCGATTAACCCTAACAAAAGCACCGCCTACTGACCAATCAAATCTCAATTGAAAAATGGGTCACCGTTCTGGGAGTCGCCATTGGCTTTCTCTGATGAGCTCAGCGGAGGGAGTGACGTGTCTTTGTCAGCTTCTTGAGCCGTATGTGCCAGTGCAGTGCGATACATCGAATTTGTGTGCTTACAGCTCCACAGACTTCATGCATAGTGTAGCATTTGTTTGTGACAGGTATTTTAATGTATGGTCTGTTTGATACGGACCAACAGCAATGTATCCCCTTTCACTGTAAAGACAGTACATACATTTACTATTTACTCCTACAGAACTTGTTAAAAAACCAAGTATTTTGACATAATTTACACACCCTGTACATTTTTTATTTGCTCCCGTGACCGTTTAAAACTGTCAGGGTTGCAAATGAAAGAATACGATGAATAAAATTGTAATACACAATCCGCATTAAGCAACACGTTGGTTTAATGGAATACACAATTGTAATTAGTCAGTAGCTAGTGATATCGATGAGCCTGAGGCATTTATAAATACATGGGTGGCAATTTCTTCCCAGCTTTCCTTCCTGCTTTATGTCTGGATTATATTTTTTAATGCTCTTCATATTTCTCTAAACTTATCATTTACTACAGTTGAGTGAAATATGCGGCTCTCATAGACTTGTCATTGTCTGCGATTGGTCCGATGGTGCACACACCGCCCCTTTTATGTGAACACGCTTGTCACTATATGGGAAATCCTGGGTTGATTTAACGAATTGATAACCACCGTCGTGACATCATAAGTTCAGTGAAGCCAGGTAATGAAACGAAATCCAGGGCATATTGAACATGCTTCCTAGTATAGGCCCCTGGACTGGTATAGAGTATGTGGCTGAAAGCTCTAGTAATGTAAACAAACTACAAATAGAGGCAGCACAAAAAGCTTTAGTAATGTAAACAAACTACAAATAGAGGCAGCACAAAAAGCTCTAGTAATGTAAACAAACTACAAATAGAGGCAGCACAAAAAGCTTTAGTAATGTAAACAAACTACAAATAGAGGCAGCACAAAAAGCTCTAGTAATGTAAACAAACTACAAATAGAGGCAGCACAAATAGCTAGAGAAAAGATAGACTGTTGCGTTACATACAGAAAGGCGCTGGCTACAGCAAATCAACCACATACTTCGTTCAACATTTCACTGAAAAATCCATGTATCTTTTTTCTCCAGTGCCTTTGTTATTGTTTATTGCGAAGATTGTGGCCAAAATGTTAAAACAATCATTGTGCTGTAGATATTCTGCAGTTGTGTTGTGCATGATGTCATATGAGGTAAATAAAACAGTGTTGGCTGCCTGTCTACTTTCCGAAGTTGGCCTGTACTCATCATCCCTGCTGTTAGAATGTTTTTATCTACATGAATAAAATATCATGTGTTCTACTTCTAACTTCCTATCTAGCATCAGTGTCTGTGCTTCCTCCCATAGGTGTCTGTCCTCTCTCTCTTTGCCTGCCTTTCGGGTAGGCAACTATCACTCCACTCTGAGTCTACTATACATCATTCATAGTCTAAATAGGTCTCCGTGTGGCGCAGTCACCTGCCTCAGAACAACCAAGTCATGCTGGTTAGGGTTTGGATCCTTTGCGGAATTCCAGCCATTACATTTTAGTCATGTGCTGGACGCTCTAATCCAGAGCAACTTACAATGAATACAGGGACATCCCCCTTGAGCAACTTAAGGTAAAGAACCTTGCTCAAGGACACAACGTCATCTGGCTCAGCTGGGAATTGAACCGGCATCCTTCTGACGACAAGTTAACTTCCTAAACACTGATCCATCTGACACCGCAGGGACGGCAAAAATTAATACAGCGCTGCCGGGAGTAGACTGGGAAGTAGTCAGACTATTAGACCTCTGGAGCAACTCAAGTGCAAATCAGATGCTTGTGAATTCAATCTTGGTTGTATAGTTGGCGAATATGTAAAGCTCCCACATATGTACCGACTAAAGGTTTCCATGTTTTTTTTATTTTTCCATTTTCCTCCCCTCCCAATTACCACTAATCCTGCCTTGTCGGCAGCTCCGCAACTCCTTGTACAGATCTGTGGTATGGCGAAAGGCGCGCAGATGGTTCATCCAACAATATGTGTCACCCAGCAGACGATTCTTTTCGCACTGCTCATCCAACATGGAAGCCTTCAGTCAGATCATGCACGGGGTGATTACGTTCAACTATACTTCCCCGACTGAATTTACAGGCGCCGATTTGCAAACAAGGAGGAGTCGCTGGAGAGCAACGTGGCAGAATAGAAAATCAGATTTATCTAACCCAAATCCCGGACAGCGCTATGCCAATTTGCGCTGCCTCGTGCAGGAGGTACGAGATAGCCAGAGATCCCATAGTCAGGCTCAAACCCCTGACTGTCATTACATAGATTGTCCTGTGAAGCAGTGACTTAGCCCACTACAGCACACGGACCCTCCTAAAGCCTTCCATTTTGAACGAGTAGAATGATAAGAATCAGACGGGTTGGTGCCACATGCTTGGAGGAAGCATGTAATTGATCATTGACCATCCCCCCTGTTAGCAGTTGCTGAAATGATGAGGCTTAATGGGGGTATTGGAAATGACAAATTGGGAGGGGAGGAAAAATTTGGAGTTTAATCAATAAAAATTCGGAGTCTACTGTTCATCCATCTCAGAGGATCAATGAGTCATCGGCCTAGCTCAGCTTCAGCAAGTCAGCCCGTCTCCCTGATTTATCCAGCAATCTGCCTCTCCAACGGAAGCTGCACCAAAACACGGAACAGGCTGTTGAGAGGAAGAATTAGAGATCTCCTGCGTGTTTGTTTCTCCAGGCTGTCCTAATGCCAAAGTGCTTTACTGTGCTGAACAACACTGCACAATGCCCCTGCCACTGCCAAGAAATACCAAGTGGAACACTGAAGTGGAACTACCTACCTCAGCTCTAGCCCAGCTCTGTTGAAATGGTAACAACCAGACCAGAACAATGGTGACAGCAACTCTAGACCTCCATCCTCCTTTTTCATTCATCTACATTTTAATTGAACAGCAAAAGGGAGGAGAAACAGAACAGATGCCCCACCCTGTAACCCTTTACACCCCTGGACAGACCACAGTGCTGGAAGTGACAAACAAACCCCTGTTCTTTTATTTCTGTCCTCTGTGAAGATTACCTGAATAGCAAACAGTTGCATTGTGGGATAGGGGAAGGGGGGGTTCTGGTGTCTAAGTTGTATTATTGTATGAATACAGCCAAACAGTATTATGTAATATTATGCTACCTGAATAAAACTTTTGTACATTACGGGAGAGAGTGCCTTGGACTTTGTTGAAGTTCTTTAACTTCTACTTTTTGCAATATAAACATTGTGTTTGGCTACATGGGCCATGCGCATGTAACACCATATTAATAAGGCGTAACAAAAAGTTTAGTTTGGTTCCGGTTTCCGACCGACCTTGTCAATTTATGTGCGACCCAAATTTATTTTATGACCTACCATTTGCAGTGTTGTTTACTGTAACATATTTCTTGTGATCAGTAATAGATTCAGCATCGCTCAGTACCTAAAACCAACGGAAATAACGACCCACTTTCATCGTACTGTAAATCTCCATGATCTCGTTTTGTGTTGCATTAGTGCAGGTGTAGTATGCAATTTATATATTTTATTACTTTTGAACAATTCCTTTTACAGAGTTAAGAGCCAGGCTTCTTGGGGTTACTTTCATTTAGTCGTTTGTTTGATCTGCTGTTCGATTCTACTGCAGATATAATTAAGCACAGTCTATCATGCACACAAAATGCTGCAGGCAAAATAAAAAATAAGATTTAGAAATGTTCATTTATTTAATATAATGAAAATAAATAACTTATTTTCAAATATAACTGAAAGAAATTGCTTTCTAATCAAATCCAAATGAAGTATATTGCGTTGGTCATCCCTTGCATAGGGGTTGTAGAGCAGAAAATCATCCTCGTCCGCATCCTGCTCCAAATCAGACAATGCATTCAAACGCTAGAGACTTATTGCGCCTTATAACTCTCGCTCCCGACATATGAAAACCGGTCATTGCACAGCAAAGTGAGAAATATGAGTTTCTTCTTCACTAACATGATACACGGTTAACATCACCCCTTCATCCAAGAGTTGCAGAACATAGCAGGGAATGCAACGGGAACCAACCTCAGAGGTAGTCACAGTATACTGGCTTACTACTCAAGTCACCATATAAGTTAACATTAGCCTATTGAGGCAAAACCAATCTTCCTTCCAGCTATTAGTAGTTTGCCAGATATCAGGAATAAGCCTACTTTTTTTGTTTATTGATGATACTCTGTTCACAAAAACTCTAAAATTATTAGCAATGAATGTGTTACATTCATGTGTTAGATGTGTTACATGAATATGCTATTACAACAGATTCATACATCAGTAAATGTCTAATTATAAAAACATTCAGTCATCAGTTTATGGGAATTTGTAATAATATCACATTGGATAGTAGGTTGTAATACTAAATGGTATAGTAATTTTACTTCTCAACATTTGTATTCATTTATTGCTGGGTCATTTTAGGGCTAGTGTGCACTCCGTCTGCATTCGAGATGCTGTTTTGATAGATAGACAACTTTATTGATCCCATTAGGGAAATTGGTTTGCCACCAATTTAGACCATACAGCCAACAGACACAACTAACAGACAAATAAATAAATCTGCATTATGAGACTTATTAAGACCTGATTAATAACCAATAAGACATAATTATTAAAAAGATTCAGTTCCACAATTCAAAAGTGCAAAATTAGCAGTGTTTGTTGAAATATCTAACTGTTGCAGGACCTAAAGACCTTCTCATTCGCTCACTAGAGCACCGAGGCATTACCAATCGCTCACTGAAAGAGCTAAGTTGTGTAAGCAACTTCCTCATTTGCCTCTGCCGAAAGATGTACAGACCAAAAAAAGACTAGCTGAAAAATTTCATTCTGGGGAGTGGGCATTTCTGTATGTGTAACACGCTGGGACACACAAGGTGGTACTGTACATGTAGGAGGGGCAGCAGTGGCTCAGTAGGTCAAGTAGGTTGTCTAGCAACCGGAAGGTTGGTGGTTCGACCCCTGGGTCCTTCTGACCAAGTTTCGAGGTGTCCATGAGCAAGACACCTAACCCTAGCTGCTCCCGACGAGCTGGCTACCGCCTTGCATGGCTGACACCTAGGGGTGTCACGATACCAAAAATTCAGTAGTCGTTGCCAATACCAGTAAAATTACATGATTCTCGATGCAGATTTCGATACCACGGTAAAAAAAATAACTCCAACTACTTGAACTTGAAACATTTATTAAAACACTTGAAAAATATCATAACAAGCTATAAAAACACGTGCAATATAGTGTAGAACAACATAATAAAGTTCAATTATTGCTCATAGTGCAATAATTCTACTCCCCAGACACATTCCAGACAGCTTTTCAAAAGGTACTGTGCAAAAACAACAACAGTGCAAAACAAAACGGTGGATATAGCTGTTTTTCAACAACATTGCGCACCGTTTCTTGGCTAGTTTAAGGTTTTTGGAGAGCAAAGGTAGAATGTCAACATGGTATTGGGTAAGTCGCGAATGACTTAAGTGCTCTATGCGATATCCACATTTACCACCGGGATCCTTAATGTAGCTAGCATTACACAGGATTCTGTGTATTTATTATATATTTAAGCAATACAGATTGCAAATGTAAATGTTCTTATTAAAATATTATAAGTTAGTAAATATGTCACACTATTCTTATATAGTTTAGTGGCATATTTTCGAAATGTTTAATGTTTCCATATTTGTTAAGCGATGTTGAATGAAGCGCTATTACTTTGAAGGCGAAACTACGAAAGGCTAGGAATCCCACTAAAGAAGCTGGCTCCCTAGAAGCTAGCTTTACATCGGAGCGAATTATTGTGTGTAATGTGTTGGGCAATGGTCCCATACGGCTGTATTGTATTGGATAATGAAAGCTTTGAATCATATGTTCTTAGCAGTTTACTATCTAATACGTTCCCCACCGGGGAACTATATATATTAGGTAGATTTTTCGAACGGGGATTCGGAAACGGGGCTTGCTCCGGGAATGGTGCACCTAAGTCTAACAATTAGAAAAGTATATTATCATCCGCCGAAGGAAGCAGACTACCTAGCTAGCAACTGGAGGCGAAGTCCTTTTCGTTTGCTTTTAAATTTTCCTGCATCCTCCCCTGACAAAGCTAGCTAGCTACAGTATTGCCAACACTGGCATCTTTGCTATCGGAGTATCGGTGCCAACGCTACTTCAAAAAAATGGGCATCGTCGGTGTTTAGTCATTTTAGAACCGGAAGGTTTCGGTAGTATCGGTTCTCGTGACATCCCTACTGACACCGCCGTTGGTGTATGAATGTGAATGAATGTGAATGGGTGAATGTAAGTGTAATGCGTTTTGGTGGCCATTGTTGGTCAGAAAAATGCCAACACATTTACCATAGTACAGGTAGGCTATATAATGAAAAAATAAAGTATCCATCGTTACTATAAAGGAAAATAAAGAAATTTAAAAAATTCCTACCTATCCCTTGCTGCCACTAGGGAAAAAAATGTATTAAAAAAATACAAATAATTGACCTCAACTGACAACCATCAGGAACCAAACTTTTTTTAGGCCTAACACCAAAATAATGTTACACCGTAGTCATAGAGGCACATTCACTTCTACAGTACACTGCCATTCACGCAGTGAGGACCGATTCATCCATTATATTGGTTCCGCAAACTACATCCACACAGAAACAGAGGGACCAGACATTTCTTCTCAGAGTATCGGACGATTGAGTGGATG
>JACXGM010003575.1:27318-41443 GCA_016801145.1 Umbra pygmaea
ACACACACACACACACACACACACACACACACACACACACACACACACACACACACACACACACACACACACACACACACACACACACACACACACACACACACACACACACACACACACACACACCAATTCTAGTGGCTGTGGTAGATGATGCTAAACTAGCCTGACAGATCATAGACTAACACACAGGTATATTCTAAACCATCCTAGTGTCCTCTAGGGAGGACATTCCCTTTCCTTGCCTCCTTTCCTCACGGATCCAAATGCCTCCTCTTATTGGGAGAAGTGACTCAATTTGTGACTTTATTTTACAGCCTCGTGACCAAATGAACCAACCAGGTACAGCCTCGTGACCAAATGAACCAACCAGGTACAGTCCCCTAAACAAATGAACCAACCAACCAGGTACAGCCTCTTGAATAAAGGAAGCCTCCTGAAAAAAATGAAGCATCCAATCGGGTACATCCTACTGAAAAAATGAATCCTCCATTTTTCAGCAGAGGGATCAAAAGTGGGGGGGGGGTCTGGTCTTTCTGAGTGTGGCAAGAAACGGGCGAGCTTCAGGAGAAGACGCCGCAGTTGTACACCGAGCTGGAACGCTGGAACACATCCTTTATGTTCACAATGGTTTACAACAGTCAGGAATGGCTCCTTTTCCTTCACAGTTCACCAGACGGTTTAATATGTTTAGACTAGATGATTCCAGGGTCCCAGAGCGTTTTTCAAATGGCTGGTCTATCAGAAGACTTGAACATCAAATCAATAAAGTAACATATGTAAACTTAATTCAGTTCAGACAATGCTACAGTGAATACATTGCTCAAGCACTTACAGAACAAGGTTTAATGGACCAACTTAAAGTCTTTCAGAAGTAAGGAAAGTGTTCCTTTGAGATTCATTAAAAAATATCGTTGTTTGTGAACTTCTCACACTGAGGTAAGATTAATACAGAACTGTACGTCAGCCATCTGAATAAGAGTGCTTCCAAATTAATGTAAAACAAGTCTAGCATTAACTTTTGTCCTTATGTCTTGTGAGGCTAGTGTCCCAATAAACCCAGTAGCAGACTCATAAAATTCTGTCACAGCTAGTTTACTTTTTGGTATTCCATTAATCCGCACATTGATGCATTGTGAACAGCGCTCTATTCCCTACTGTATGTAGTGCACTAGTTTCATACTCTGGCCTCGGGCCTCTTCTTAAAAGCCATGCACTGAATAAGAACACAGTGGTATTATTCAGATTGCACATTCATTTTACAGATCTAAGCTAGTGGTGGTTTTTATCTAAACAATTGGGAAAATAAGTCAATTTTCTGTAAACTGAAACATGGGACATAGAACAGGGAAACCCCGGGTTGGGTAATACCAGTCTATTATAGTTCTGCTGCGCATGATTTGCAGATGTGAGGAGAACCCACAATACAAAGAAGTGTGAATGAGTGTGTGCGCGCGAGTGCGCGTGTGTACTTGAATTACAATGAAACTAAACAACATTTGGGAAATAACAATATTTAAGTGATGACCTTTCGGGGAAGTGAGGACTTGGGCCAGGCCTCAGAAAAGCTACATCATATTCAGCCATGTGGTTAAGTTAGGGTTAGGATTTGAATTAAGTTTTAGGTTTGGGGTTAAGTTTCAAAATGTAAGGTTATTTAGGGTAAAGGTTTAGAGCAAGAATTTCATTTAGGTATAAGAGGTATGGTTTTTTGTAGCATGTAGGGAAAACAGGTTTTTAAAGTTCTCTGATAGTAGTTGAAATGTGTGTGCAATCATGTATGTGCGTGTGTGTGTGTGTGTGTGTGTGTGTGTGTGTGTGTGTGTGTGTGTGTGTATGTGTGTGCGAGTGCGTGTGTGTGTGCGAGTGAGCATGCCTCTGCTGCTTACAGGAGGTACTGGAAACAAGACTGACAGACTCTGTGGAGATCTTACAAGCTGTTCGTTCAGCTGAAGGTTCAGAGGTGTGTGTGTAAGTGTGTGTGTGCTCAGCATGTCAGTGCATGAACACCATTTCAGCTGTTTCTAAATGACCATCAGCAGGTGTCCACACACACACACACACACACACACACACACACACTATGTCCTTGCAGTCAACACTTCAAACGATTAGTCTTATCCAGAACTTTCTACGCTCATAGGTTCAGATAACCATAAATGATAAGTGGAATTCCATTCACCATCACCCAAGGAACCAAATCTAAAATGGCGTTCTGGTTCTGTAACAAACTCAATGTAAACACTGTCACACATACCCATTCACTGTGATGGACCCTTTACCCAGAGTGCAGCATTCTAGATTGACTTGGACAATCATAATAGCTTTCCCAACAGGCTGCTGCTGCTCGAAGCAAACTAAAAATGGTAAAGTAGAAATAGTCCAAAGACCAAGTATACCCTATGGTACACACTGGATGTCACAAGAGAGTTCCAAATTATTCCTGTGTCTGTCGATCTGTCACTGACCTTGTCAGTCTCAGTCTTTCTTTATGTTTTTTCTGTGCTTGGCTTCGAAGGTTTTACAGGGCCAGGCCAGAATTTTCTAGACACCTTTATTTCATCATGACACACACAATGTAGTGTTTAGAGCCACCTGAGGCCCATCTGGAATTCCTTGGTCAAACGCAGGATTCAGCCAGACAGGTGCAGTATTTTCTTTCCAACCAGCAGACTTTCATACATTGTTCCCTCCCAGGTACTGAGCCCTTATCTTGGCTTCACACAGTCACATGCTGAAGTCTGAATAGGCTATTGCTACTCCCAAACAATAGAGGTAGGCTAACATCAAACAAAAGCACCCCATTTCCCCGTTGTGAATACATGATTGTTGATGGTGTCAGGAATAAATGGTTGAATTAAAGGCTGTTACTGAAACGGATACTTTAAACACAGGATGGTACAATGTTGCTCTCCAGTCCCACCCTATCTATGCAGTCTCGGGTGCAGGACCAGCCCAGTCGAGGCCCGAGAACAACATTATCATCTGATCTCTGTTCCAACAGCCAGAAACCTGCTCCTCAGACCAGCTGTAATATCTGCTATGCTATTGCCTTCTTCCCTTCCGGTCCACAGCCTCACACGTTTTTCACACACACACGCACACGCGCACACACATGTTATCAACACCATGCTCATGTGTTTTTATGATCTGCACAAGTGATTTGAAACGACAAAGACGTAATTCTAAACTGCATATTGAAACGCAAGTTATTCTTTACAAGACACTGAGGATTGATTCCTTACAACTAACCAGCTTTGATGTGCAGCATAAAACAACAAAGGGGGCAAAACGAAAAAAAAATACCCTACAATTTAAATAAGCTATCAAATAGCCCCACGAACATCATTCCTAGAAGCCCAGAAAACAAACGAACTAAATAACATAGCCTAGTATTACACAGAGTGGTTTGGCCTAGATGTAGAGAAAAAGGCACAATTACAGCGCCATAAAAACAGGCTGGGGTGTAGGTTACAGAGAGCCCAGAACAGAGAGAGCAAAGGATGCAGTAATCTAGTGAGATAATGAGCTTTGATTTGGTAAAGCCACTCGTTCCGTGACTTCGGGTTTACTAGACAGACAACTGGAGATGTCATAACAGTCTTGTAGCATTCCTACCTCAATATAGCCGGCCAAACCTGGAACTACGATGCCCAAAATTAGGACCGAAATCGCGGGGACTTGACCCATCTTCCAAGCTGATCTCCGCGGATATTATGGTCAAATTGCCTTCAATCACCTGAAGATCAACTCTGCGGTTACAGGGAGACGGGAAAAAAATCCTCGAATTATATGTAAATCTCTTCTAATGAGCGGAGCTCGTCCTGCACCGCTTTCCTATCCGGGGAACGACAGCGAAATGAAATGTACTACTGTTTGGTACTGCTATGGAGGTGCGTGCGTCGGCCTCAGAAATCTTCTCTCTCACCTAAGCGAAACCAGCCACAATAAGGATGAACCGCAATAGTGGAATTTTCGTTTCGCCTTTGAAATAAAAGTCGTCAGATGCAAATCATTTCAAATGATGCAAAAGTGGAATCGACAGCTGATTCGTTTTACATTACTTTAAATACATAAAGTAATGATTTATGATAATAAACTAACCCAAAAAATCTCACAGTGAACACATTTCATTTTGTATATGTAGTGCCACGGAGAATGAGTGGTTCCTAAACCCCAGCTGTCCCACTGTTTTGTTGTAGCCCTAAACTAGCTCACCTGATTCAAGCAGGTAAGGGCTTGATGATTAGTTGACAAGTTGATTCAGGTGTTTTTGTTTTGGGATACATGTAACACATGCATTGGAATAAAGAGGGAAGACTTTGACTGTGGGAAATCACTCTAGGCCAAACAATGCACCATGGTGCTCTTGGAGTTATGGTTGGCAGTGTCCTGAAATAAATTGTGTCCAGAGAGGCATTGAGTTTGTCTGACTGACTCCCCCTTCTACCATAAAAGGAAGAAATCAACATGCACCATGCAACCTTAAGTTAGTATTTCCAGTACAACTGTAAAATGGACACAAATATTAGCGTCTTATCTCTTAATATCTAAACGTTTTTTAAGTACTACAGGAGGAATTTTACAGCCCAGCATTGTTTAGATAAAATCCTATGGAACGTTTACTTTGAGGTTAATTGCAATTAACTTTTAATTCAGAAGACAGACACGTTCCACTATTAGAGCTAATCCTTATTGTGGCTGGCTTCACATGGGTCTCACTCTGTTTCTAGGTCTCACACTTCCCACTATTCTCTCTCCAGTCATATTTCAAACTGACTCACATTTCAGAACACACTGCGCCTCCATGCGTCAGAGTCCAACCGGATGTGAGTTCTTCAGATTAGTTCTACTGTACATCAGATGTGGTTTTGGATATGGGACAACGATAGGTTAAGAGTATGTGTAGAGGCATACACTGTACATTGAATACAGTTTTTTTGTTGAATTTTTATTTTTACTGCATTTTTTAAACCGGGCACAACATTTTAACTGTGCATGCAATACCATTTGCGGTGGTGAAACTTGAACTACCACATGTGAAAAATAATCAATACAATTGTAGTAATCACTGTATAAGTCTAAAAGAAACGTGCCCCTATTTTATGTAGAACTGCCCTAATGAACAATTTGAGAATTTTGAGAATATTGTAGGCTATGAATTAGTAATAGGCACAACCTACAGTTCACCCTGTGATGTGATCTCAGGGATTACCACTAAAGTTCACTGTCCTCGAGAAGTTCAGGCTCTGATCGGAACTGATGCATTTGTAAATTAACAGGAAATCCTCTAGGGAAAAACTAGTTCCGTATTTTGTGGAAAGACAGTTCCTCAGTGTACATTTAAAGTATCACCAGTACTTGCATTTCCAGATTAACTGTAAAAATGTACATATGTTTCCTAGGATGGCGAAGAGGTCTGGGCCACTGCCTACAGTAATTGCACAAGTAAGCGGAAGCCTACTGGTACTGGTTTGCATCTGACCCACTGTGCTTTCAGCCAAAACTATATTTCTTCCAACTGTCTTTATCAAATAACTATCAATATTGTATAATATATACTGTGTATTTACAGTACTTGACATATTTACAAAACAACAGTATTAAAATAAATAATATTAAACGTTCTTCTCTTGTAAAATTCCTAATTAAAAATGCATTTTGGCATCCAAAATCAGTGTGATAGACCTCTCTCTGTATGAACACCTAGTGAATTCCAATGTGCCGAGGAATGAAGGCTTGCATACTGTAAAGAGTGTGGGGAAACTATGGAGCGCATTTTGGACCCAACTCAGTGAATAGAATTGATGCAATCCAAAACGAAAACCGAAAGAAAAACAATAATGATGTTGTTTTGATCATATCAACAGAAGGCTTAAAGGACATGAAAGACAATAACAAGGGAGCACAAGCAATCTTTTAGATTGAAGATGAAACACGCTTCACTCATATGGCAGATAAATCCCTTTATATAACCTTCCGCTTTATGTTTAAAAGCTTAAGTAACAGAAAGTATGTCCTGAATGGCACCCTACGCTGCCATTAATGAAACAGTGCTCCGGTTGAAAGTAGTGCACTATATAGAATATAGGGCTCCATTAGGGATGATGTTCTAGACGCAGTCCACTGTATTGTGTGTGTATGACTTTTTAAAGGGTCATTGGTGTGAATAAAACTAAATGCCCAAAATGAACCTTTCTCTGCCCTGCTGGCAGCCTCCAATGGTTGTGTATTAATTAGTGAGCTGAGTCATGGCACTCAAAAGTGATGTGTTTATCCCCAATCCATAGGCTTTCAGCTTCATTGATGTCAGTATGTTTCATTTAAATTTGAACCTCGTCTGAACACCCATACTCTTACGATAAGTGCCATGGATTTTTTAGTGACCAACCACAGAGTCAGGACACACACGTTTAAGGTCCCATCTGAAAGATGGCACCCTAGGCAGGGCAGATGTCCCCTTGACTGCCCTGGGCATTGGGAATAATCTTTAGACCAGAGGGAAGAGTGCCCCCTACTGGCCCTCCAACACCACTTCCAGCAGGATTTGGCAATCCAGCCATGGAATACAGGGCACAATGCTGCTGGCATGGTATATACACTCCCCGGCCAATTCATTAGGTACACCTTGCAAGTACCGAGTTGGACCCCCTTTTGCCTCCAGAACTGCCATATTTCTACATGGCATAGATTCAACAAGGTGCTGGAAATATTCCTCAGAGATTTGGTACATGTTTACATTATTGTATCATGCAGTTGCTGCAGATTTGTCGGCTGCACTGTTCCACCTCATCACAAAGGTGCTCAATTGAATTGAGATCTAGGGATTGTGGAGGCCAATTGACTACTGTAAACTCATTGTCATGTTTAAGAAACCAGTTTGAGATGATGTGAGCTTTGTGACATTGCACATTATCCTATTGGAAGCAGCCATTAGAAGATGGGTAGGGTACACTCTGGTCTTAAAAGAATGGACATCGTCAGCGATAATACTCAGGTAAGCTGCGGCATTCAAACAATGCTCAGTTGAAACTAAGGGGCCCAACATGTGCCAAGAAAATATCCCCCACACCACTAAACCACGACCACCAGCCTGAATCGTTTATGCAAGGCAGGATGCATGCATGTTTTCATGTTGTTTATGCTAGCAGAAATTGAGACTCATCAGACCAGGCAACATTTTTCCAATCTTCTATTGTCCAATTTTGGTGGGCCCATGCAAATTGTATCCTCAGTTTCCTGTTCTTAGCTGACAGGAGTGGCACCTGGTTTGGTCTTCTGCTGCTCTTGTAGCCCATCTGCTTCAAGGTTCGACGTGTTGTGCATTCAAAGATGCTCTTCTGCCTACCTTGGTTTTAAAAAGTGTTTATTTGAGTTACTGTGGCCTTTCTGTCAGCTCAAACCAGTCTGGCCATTCTCCTTTGACCTCTACCATCAACAAGGCTTTTTTGCCCAGAGAACTGCCACTCACTGGATATTTTCAGATCATTCTTTGTAAACCCTAGAGATGGTTGTGCGGGAAAAACCCAGTATATCAACACTTTCTGAAATACTCAAACCAGCCCGTCTGGCACCAACAACCATTCCACGTTCAAAGTAACTTAAATAACCTTTCTTACCCATTCTGATGATTGGTTTGAACTTCAGCAGATCGTCTTGACCATGTCTACATGCCTAAATGCAATGACTTGCTGCCACGTGATTGGCTGATTAGAGATTTGCATTAACGAACATTTGAACAAAATGTACCTAAGGAAATGGCCAGTGAGTGTATATGTGTATAATTTTTTTAAATATTTACTGTATATATATACTGCTTATATTTCCAGGAATGTTAACCACCATTCCTCCGGGGATGTGGTTGAATAGTATAACTGTGTTATGAAACACTGTCTGTTTTGTGTTACTAACAATGACAAATGTTGAGATGAGGACATAGCTGTGGTTAAAAAATACACATTTGTACACACACACACCCTCTGACAGGATCAGACCTGCAATAGGTTCTACCCATCACCCACCTACCACGTGCCAACATTCAACATTCATCCATTATCAGGTGAATGGGTTTAATCTCTGCTGTAGATGAAGTGGGATCTTTTTTCTGTCCTCTGCAATACGATCAATCCATTTCAAAGATAAAACATTTTAATCCAGGTCACTGACTTGCAATGGAAATGAAAACATCACCAGATTAAATCTACAGTCTGCAGCAGGAGTTGTATAAGTTATAATGATGACTAACCTTTCCCATGTGGATATTTCATCATAAAGGAGAGGTCTCTATTTGAATACCATCCGTAATCATAAAGTATTGACATAGTTCAACCTCAACCCAGCACACCCTGAAGTTGACTGTTAACATCCCTCTAAAGCAGTGGTTCTTAATCCTTGTCCTGTGGACCAACAGCCATCTCGCAGTTTTGTTGTAGCCCTAAATTAGCTCACGTGATTTCAGCAGCCAAGAGCTTGATGAGTAGTTGACAAGTTGATTCAGGTGTGCTAGCTCTAGGAAATCTAATATATGGAATGGCTGTGGGTCCCCAGGACAAGGATTAAGAACCACTGCTCTAAAGCCTTGCTCCTCTCAAGGTCCCTTCCTAATTTTGTGGGAAGTTTCTATAGATTTGTTCAAGGCTGTGCTTCAACCAATTATTGTTTGCTCCTGATTTAAGATGGATATCTGTAGTTAGTGAAAAATACTTTATATTAGCTAGATTGTTTTTAGCAGTAGAAAAATTATGGCACGGGTACTCTGCCCAAAATGATTTATTGTGATGAATCTGGACATTTACACTAGAGCCACACAGTAAACACAGTGTAACAAGTTTAATTGTGGTGGCCTTTCGACATTAAAAAGAGCTCCAGATAAATATATTGAAATACAACTGAACAAGACAAAACTCCAATATAAGATATTCTCAAAACCAGGACAGTACTGTCTCTTAGTAAAAAAAATACTGACATCAATAAAAAACATTTTACACCAGGTTAATTACATATCAGTCAGAAAATGCAGTAGTTTTACATAGTTGCAAACCTACTATATATGACGCATGGCCATGGCCGGAGGTTTTGTGACATGGCTCAGTTTATAAAAGGGTATGACAATGCTTTATTGTAATTGGACAGCTTTTGACGTTGTCTTTTTTCATTGGTCGAAAGCTGACGGAGGGAATTAATTAATTGGATCATTGTAGCATTAAATAAGTTTGACAGATAAATCTCATAACCACCAAAACCTTGTAAAACGTGCATTTTTTATAAACGCATTTTTACACTACTATCTTACAAATAAATTACCGTTAAATAATTATTACGTTTATACTTTGTCACTGAATTATATTCCACCAATCGCGACACAGGTCTCAGCAAGTTGCTAGGAAGAATATGGTAATATATGCAATGCAGCCATCTCTGCAGCTACCATTCTGAGGTAAGCACAACTTGAATGTTTTCATTAAAAAATATCAAAACTCGGGTGAATTTCTGCGTCATTACCAAAGTTTAATTTCTCAATTACCTCCTTGTAAGTATCAATCAAAATGTCGCTACCTGGTAACACATTTCTACCGACAGAAATATACAGATTTTAGCTGGGTCGCTTCAAATGTGGCTGTTGTTCTTTAGTCCCACCCAAAATGGAGCCTGTTCTTCCTTGTTCTCCGGCGGCTTCAGGCTCGGCTCAACTTGAAGGGGGGACGGGTGGGTCTAGACCAAATATTTCGGGACTAGATAAATTACAGAAGGTTTTGCAAATACGGCACAACATCACTTTTGTTTTGTATCCAATATGCGATGTACATTTCCAAGGTCGGTCATACATTGGCTTTAAATGTGTTAATGCGGGTGCCGCGACGCAGCAAATGCCCGGGTTTCTGTAGCGCATATTTTTTGTGGTATGGTCCGGCTGGAACCGACAACCTGAGGGGTCGGAGCAGGGGGGTTTGGGAGAATATAATCACAGGGCCGATTTGGGTTTAAGCGACAAAAATAGCCGTGCACACATTGCGCGTAATCGATGCGAAATTGTGCAGGTTTGTCTCCATTTTCCTTGTTTGCTTTGCCGGTAGACATTCAGAGGCGTTTCGGTCGTACCCCCATAGTGTGATTAGTTTGACCGCATTTCGCTATAAACCCCGGCAGGCTGGTTTATTTTGGTTAGCTTGTCAGTTGAATGGGTGCTAGTGAGCCAAGAAGCCATCTAGCTAAATAACTGTCCTAAAATATCAACATTATCCCTTGCGAACATATTTGTCACCCGTTGTATTTTCATTCGCGCAGTCAACAAGAAGCAGCCACCAGCACAAACAACGCTTTGTACTGTAACTGCATGTAACGGTCGGTGCAATAATATAATAATAATTATGCAGTCAATGAGAACTGTTGTCCTGAACGCATCTCTGAAAATAAATTAGCTGTAAAACATTAACGTAGCTAATAAATATATAAATATCTAACCGTAAAGTAATATTAAAGAAATAAGTGCTTTGAACTGTAAGGTGTACATTTAGAAAACGTAATCTCCACACAAAAATATATATATTGAAGGTTTAATTAAGGTTAAAAAGAATATAAAATAAATCCCCTCATTAATGATTGACAGCGTTACATATTTCTCTTTCAGTGACCAACTTACAAACACTGTAGAAACAGTTTTTCTTGATATATTAAAAGAAAAAAGCAATTAATATGGGATACTGATTTCCTACACTCTGCGGTTCTTATTGTTAAACACAAACGCAAAGCAAAAAATGTATGTGAATATAGACTGATGTATGCCCATTGACAAACACCGTGGAAGCACAACTTGTTGTCATGTCTGCATTATAATTCCTATTTGTTAAAATGGCAAATCAAGGCAATGCATAGTTTAAGGAATCGTTGTCCAATGTGTATATAGTCTGTACAGCTTTTGTAAGCTGGTCACTGAAAGTGAAAGTATTTCCATGTCATGGTGCAAAATTCTACAAATAGCTCCTTTAAATTATTCTAGTCAGTACAGGGTTTTCTTCTATCAGCTGAAATGCTAGTTAGGGGATTTATTTATTCCCCCCAACAAATTGTTTCAGTTGACAGTGTATCTATTGCACAAAATTCAAACCATTGGGATTTCCTCGATTACATTTTTCACAATGACCCAGTGTATTCATTCTTAATCCCGGTGCTGTGTTCATCCTGTGATCACCAGTGTTCATCCTGGAGAGGCAGAAGCCAGTGTGAGGAGGTGTGGTCAGAGTGATCAGGTGACCAACTGGTGACCAGTGGAACGGGTTCCTACTGCAGCCATGGAGACGAAGCAGGAAGCATCCCCTGTGTGGAGCCAGGCAGGGAACAGCCAATCAGGGAACAGCACTCAGGTATTTATCCTCTGTCGGTAGTCATTCGTACTGCAGGTAGAATGAATGGGCCCTATTCCTTGATCTCAGTTTTGTATTTGCCAAATCAACTGTTAAGTTTAGGAATGAGACATGAGAGTGTGATCCCAAGTCTTTACCTAGCTGATCCTAGATGACTCTTTCCTAAGTCTTTACCTAGCTGATCCTAGATGACTCTTTCCTAAGTCTTTACCTAGCTGATCCTAGATGACTCTTTCCTAAGTCTTTACCTAGCTGATCCTAGATGACTCTTTCCTAAGTCTTTACCTAGCTGATCCTAGATGACTCTTAACCCTGACCCTCCTAGTGTTATGGGAAAGGTACATTCAGTAGAAACATGTTAATAGAAGGGCAAATGTCACATCCTGAATTACCCTGTTTCTCGTTCGCACTTGTGTGCTGCAGGTGCATTTCGAGGGGGGCACTGTGGCCCAGGTGGTCTACAGTGGAGGTCAGCAGGACGGAGGTCAACAGCAGGTGGTCTACACCGCAGACGGTAACTCCTACACGTCGGTGGAGCCCTCAGAACACACGCTGGTCTACATCCACCCTGCAGATGGCTCTACGGTCAGAGACAACATGTTGAACTTCTATCTTGTCACTGTACTTTCTCCTCTTTTCTATTCTGTTGTAACTCTGTTGTGTAATGATTGTTTCCCAGGGTGTGTTTTCAGACCAGTCCCAGGTGGCCTACATTCAGCAGGATGGAACTACACAACAGGCAAGCTGCATTTGCACATTTTCTTTTCATGTACTTACAAGAAAGGATCATCATATTTCGTTTCAGCAATGGCATTTCCTGGCTTACCCTCTTCGTGGAGGGTGTTGATGAGTGTCTTCTTGGCAACTTTAAGTCAGCAGTCTTTCCCATGTTTGTGGTTGTGTGTACTGATCCAGACTGAGAGATGAAAGGCTCAGAAAACAAACTCTTCTCAAGTCCACATTTCTGTATTATAAATTCTTTATTTCTAATATTTTGAGATACTGTATTTTTTGTTTCTGTGAGGTTGTAATCATCAACATAAAAAAAAAACTTACTGTCATCTCAGCTTGCAATGAAAATCTGAATTAAACAGTGTTTTATTAAAAGAGGCACAAAATGGCACATAGTACACAATTTCCGATTAAACGTTTTGCTTGACAGCACCACTTTTACAGTGGAAAAAATTGCTGACTGTGTCTTTAAGTAGAAAATTGTGTGTTGTTTCTTCCTCCATCCACCAGGTGACAGTGTTGCTACCCAGTGGCCAGAACGTGAATGCTGCTAACCTCCATGTCCTGAGTAGTGTTGCTGATGCTCCCCAGACTCTCCTGGAGCCAGTGACTCAGGTTAGGAGTGACTCTGTATTGGAATATTACCAGCTTAACACATCTGTACACAACAGGTCATCACTGGGAATGTTGTTACCTTATCTGGTTTAATTCTACACATTAGAATCTAGCAAGAAAAAGAACACAGGCTCATTTCCTGACTAGGTTGCTACTTTCACTGAAAGCACTGCAAAGATTTAGCCTGTGAAGGTTGGTTTGAAATTGTGATTTGTCTACCTGGTTTGGTGATTATCTGAAGAGGATTTTGAACTTTCAACTATTTATTTATTTTTGGTGATTCCCCCACCCTTCTTATTGTTCTTCCCTGCTGAGTCGGCCGATTGTTTTCACACTTCTCATCCAACACGGATGTTTTTAGTTAGATCATGGATGATTACATTCACCAACTATACTTCCATGATTTAATTCACAGCGCCCAATATGCACACAATGTAGATAATCCAATTTATCTATCCCAAATCCCGTGCAGAGCTATGACAATATGCGCTGCCTTGAGCTGGAGGTCCGGGGAAAGTCAGAGAACCCATAATCAGGCTTGAACCATTGACTATCATGGCGTAGACTGTCCTGCGATACACTTTGCCATGCATACATAAAAGGGGTGTAATGTAAACATGAATGCAGCCGTCCTGTGTAAACAGTAATGCAGTGATCCAGTGTAAACAGTAATGCAGTGATCCAGTGTAAACAGTAATGCAGTGATCCTGTGTAGGCGTTAATGCAGCCATCCTGTGTAAACATTAATGCAGCGATCCTGTGTAAACGTTAATGCAGTGATGCTGTGTAAATGTTAATGCAGTGATCCTGTGTAAACGTTAATGCAGTGCTCCAGTGTAAACAGTAATGCAGTGATCCAGTGTAAACAGTAATGCAGTGATCCTGTGTAAATGTTAATGCAGTGATCCTGTGTAAATGTTAATGCAGTGATCCTGTGTAAATGTTAATGCAGTGATCCTGTGTAAACAGTAATGCAGTGATCCAGTGTAAACGTTAATGCAGTGATCCAGTGTAAACAGTAATGCAGTGATCCTGTGTAAATGTTTATGCAGTAATCCTGTGTAAACGTTAATGCAGTGATCCAGTGTAAACAGTAATGCAGTGATCCAGTGTAAACAGTAATGCAGTGATCCAGTGTAAACAGTAATGCAGTGATCCAGTGTAAACAGTAATGCAGTGATCTTGTGTAAACAGTAATGCAGTGATCCTGTGTAAACTTTAATGCAGTGATCCAGTGTAAACAGTAATGCAGTGATCCAGTGTAAACGTTACTGCAGTGATCCAGTGTAAACAGTAATGCAGTGATCTTGTGTAAACAGTAATGCAGTGATCCTGTGTAAACTTTAATGCAGTGATCCAGTGTAAACAGTAATGCAGTGATCCAGTGTAAACGTTACTGCAGTGATCCAGTGTAAACGTTA